>PITA01002798.1:8049-152410 GCA_004023965.1 Spilogale gracilis | reverse complement strand
AAAAAAAAAAAAAAAAAAAAGTCTTCCAAAGAGTACAAGAAGAGGGAACACTTCCAAACTCATTTTATGAGGCCACTATTACCCTGACCCCAAACAAGGACACTACAAGAAACGAAAATGACAAGCCAGTATCCCTAATGAACACAGGAGCAAAAATCAACAAAAATACTAGCAAACCAAATTCAGCAATATATAAAAAGGATCATACATCATGATCAAGTGAGATTTATTGCAGGGATCAAGGATGGTTCAATATCCACAATTCAATCAACATGATACACCAAATTAACAAAAAGAAGGATAAAAATCATATACCATCTCAAGAGATGCATAAAAGTATTTGAGAAAATTCAGTAGCCATTCATGACAGAACTTCCAACAACACAGGTACACGAAGGAACGTACCTCAACATAATGCAGATCATACATGGCAAGACTGTAGCTGACATTATACTCAACGGTAAAAAACTGAAAGCTTTTCCTTTAAGATCAGGAATAAGACAAGGATACTCTTGCCACTTTTATTCAACATATTACTGGAAGTCCTGGCCAGAGTAATTATGAAGGAAAGGGGGTAAAAAATAAAAAAGATACCATTCCTGTCTTCTTCCAATCTGTTCTTCAAACAGGAGTCTTCAAAAATGTAAATCAGACCTATCATTTTCTACTTAACAATTTTCTCTTACTCTTAGAACAAAACTCAAACTCCTTAACAAGGTGTACCTGTATCTCACCATTCATTACTATGTTTTTTGATAGTTATATTCCAATCATGCTGGCCTTTCCCCCTTGTTTCATTAAGTAGCACAAGCAAAGGCATAAAAGTAGGAAAACATTAAGCAAATAGTTGAGTGTAAACATTTAGTTTATGTGGCTATACAATCTGCCAAGTAAAAGCAGTAGGTCAAACAAGGTAGGAAAGGTTACTTGGGACCAACAGAGCAGAGAGCCAAGAAATAAGTTCACCCAAATATGGTCAGCTGACCTTAAATAAGAGTGTACAGGGAAAGAAAAGGCTCTTGAGCAAATGGTGTTAGAAAACTAGCTATCCACAGGCAAAAGAATGAAATGGACACTGACCTTACATCATACACAAAAATCAACTCAAGGGGCGCCTGGGTGGCTCAGTTGGTTAGGTGTCTACCTTTGGCTAGGGTCATTATCTCAGGGTTCTGGGATGGAGTCCAATGTCAGGCTCCCTGCTCAGCAGGGAGTCTGCTTCTCCCTCTTCCTCTATCCCTTCCCCTGCTCATGCTCTTTCTCTCAAAAAAAAAAAAAAAAAAAACCAACTCAAAATGGATTACAGACTTACATTTAAGACCTGTAACTATAAAACTCCAAAAAGAAAACAAAGGGGAAAAGTTTATGACACTGATCTTGGGAATGATTTCATGGCTATGACCCCAAAAGCACATGCAACAAAAACAAAAATAAACAAGTGGCACTACCTCAAAATAAAAAGGTTCTACACAGAAAAAGAAACAATAAACAAAGTGAAAGGGCAACATATGGAATGAGAGAAAACGTGCATACTGTATATCCAAGAAGAGGTTAATCTCCAAAATACATAAAGAATTCAAATAACACAGTAAGATACTAATCCAGCTAAAAAACCTCAATAAAGGACTTAGACATTTCCTCAAAGAAGACATATAAAAGATCAATAGGTAGATGAAGGAAGGAAGGAAGGAAGGAAGGAAGGAAGGAAGGAAGGAAGGAAGGAAGGGAGGGAGGGAGGAAAGGAAGGGAGGGAGGGAGGAAAGGAAGGAAGGAAGGAGGGAAGGACGGACAGTAGGTAGATATTTGGGGACAGATTATATGGAGCCTGAAACACCAGGCTAAGGACTTTATCTTTATTCTTAATGGAAATTAAGAGCTACTATAACATTTTGAACAGAGGAATGACATGATTATGGCTTTATTCCTGGAAGGATATGATTACAGCTATATTTCAGGAAGGATATCACAGCAACAGGATAAAAAAAGCACAATTTCAAAGGGCAGATAGAATACATTAAAAAATGAAGCAAAAATATGGGGCTTAAGTTGGGTGGTTCAATTGGTTAAGTGACCAATTCTTGATTTCAGCTCAGATTGTGATCTTGACTCAAGCAGTGATCTCAGGGTTATTTCTGATTTTGAACTGACTAATCCAGCCTTAGTCTGGGAACCCCAAACTGCTCCAACTGTAGACCCCAGGAAAGGCATGTACTCCAGGTCCTGCCATTCTGTCTGCCTGCACCCTGCCTTGACCTCCCCATGTAGCCCCAAAGCATGCCATGTACCTTCTTTAGGATCTGTGAGTAATACATTTCTCTAATTCAATTTCCCTGTGCTCTTTTGTTGAGCCATTGGACATCCCAGAGCTTTACTTAACAAATGTTAATTTAAGTCACAACAGTTAGATATTGCCAAACTGCCCTAACTCTGCAAAAAATTTGCTTAATTCCAATCCTACCAAAAAAGCTGCAAAAAAGTATAGTGAACTTACATATATTTCTTTTAGATTTGCCAATTACTAACATTTTGCTACACTGGCTTTATCTTTTTTTCACAACCATAAACATGTATTATTAATTATTAATATTTTATCTGAACCACCAGGAAATAAGTTGTAAACATCATGCCTTTTTCACCCTGTCTATTCACATACTATAGGAAGAAAGAAAGAAAGGTAATCTTTTACAAATGTTGTTTAAAAGGCAACAATTCCCCAAATGATCACAAATTCAGCACAATCCCTACTAGAATCCCTAGCTGATTTCTTTGTAGAAACTGCTAAGCTGATTGCCAAAATTCATATGGAATTTTAAGGGAACCAGAATAGTCAACACAATTTTGAAAAATAAGACAAAGTCGGAGGACTCACACTTCATAATTTCAAATCTTAGTACAAAGCTATTTATTAAGACATTGTAGCATTGACACAGGGATAGACATATAGATCAACGGAATACAACTGAGAGCCCAGAAAAAAAATAATGCATGTATGGTCAACTGATTTTAAATAAGGGTGCCAAGCCCATTTAATGAAGAAAGAAGTCTTTTTAACAAATGGTGCTGGGACAAGTGAATAACCACATGGAAAAGAATTAAGTTGGACCTTATACACAAAATTATATACACTATATACAAAATTTAACTCAAAATGAGTAAAAGACCTAAAAGTAAAACTAAATCTATAAAATCTTTAGAAGAAAACACAGGGATAAATCCTCATGACCCTGAATTTGGTAAAAGATTGTCAAAACATGAGCAACAAAAGAAAAAAGAGAGACTTCGTCAAAATGAAAAAATTTTCTACTTTAAAGGATATCATCAAGAAAGTGAAAAGACAACCCACACAATGGGAGAACATGTTTGAAAATCAAAATTTTGATAGAAAAAATGTATCTAGAATACATAAATAACTCCTAGAACTCAACAAAAAGAGAAATAACCCAAATAAAAACCACACCAGGTTCTGAATGGCTATTTCTCAAAGGAAGATGTACAACTGACCAATAAACACACAAAAAGATGTTCAACATCTTTAGTCAGGGGGGAAATGCAAATCAACAGCAAAATGAGATACCAGTTGATACCCACTAAAAACAGGTAAATAAAAAAGTCAGAGGGCACTCAGGAGGCGCAGTCAGTTAAGCATCCAACTCTTGGTTTTGGCTCAAGTTGTGATCTCAGGGTCATGGGATCAAGCCCTCCATCAGGCTCCACCTCAGCTGGAGATTTTCTCTCCCTCTCCCTCTGCCCTTCCTCCCCACACTTGCTCTCTCTCTCTCTCTCAAATAAATAAATAAATCTTCAAAAACAGTCAAGATAATAAGAAGTGTTACTGAGGTTGTTGAGAAACCAGAATCTTCAGATACTGCTAGTGGGAATGTAAAAGTAATATTCTCTGTACCGAGTGTGGAGCCTAGTGTGGGGCTCAAACTCTCAACCATGAGATCAATATCTGAGCTGAGATCAAGGGTCTGAGGCTTAATGAACTGAGCCCTAATGTTTACATAGTCTTAAATGTTATCCATTCTTTATTTTATGGTATTTTTTCCTTTTCAGATTTTATTTATTTGGGAGAGAGAGAACACAAACAGGGGGAGGGGAAGAGGGAACAGACTCCCCGCTGAGCAGGGAGCCAGATGTGAGGCTTGATCCAGGCCCTAGGGTCAGAACCTGAGCTGAAGGCAGATGCTTATCTGACTGAGCCACAGAGGCACACAGTATTTTTTTCTTTGTTACAAATTTACTTTTTTCTTTTCCTTTCCCTTACTCTCCCATTACTCCTACAATTTTTCTATATTTTTAGATGTTTTATAGTTTTTTTAAAAAAATAACTTCTATTGTTTTATTTCTTTAAAGACTTTATTTATTTGACAGAGAGAAACACAGCCAGAGAGGAAACACAAGCAGAGGGAGTGAGAGAGGGAGAAGCAGGCTTCCTGCCAAGCAGGGAACCCGATGTGGGACTCAATCCTGGGTCTCCGGGATCATGACTTGAGCCGAAGGCAGTCGCTTAACGAACTGAGCCACCCAGGCGCCCCACTTCTATTGTTTTAAACACTATAACTTATGTGTATTTCTTGATTTATCAACTTAAAAGATGAAAACAGCTCACTTATATTTCTTTTAGCCTGCCTTTCTTCTTTCTGCCTGTTTCTTTGCTGATTTCTCATTTTGCTTTTTTGCCTTGCTTTTTCTGTGTTGATGTCTGCACAGTGTGCTCTTTTTCTTTGAAGTTCAGTACTATGACCAACATATGTCTGAGTGTTGAGTATTACAAACAACTTTTTCCCTAGGACTGGGGAATGTCCTTTAAAATTACAGGTTCAGTTTTCCTTAAATCTTATTCTTTTTTGTTATTTTCTTTAGAGACACAAACAGCTGTCACTGCATTAGATTTCAACTGTTATTCCTCAAATTATTTTTTCTAATTGCTTTCATTTCCTTTTTCTGTTACAATTCTTTTCCTTCCATTTGTTTTCTGATCCCCTGAATCTCTTTACCTCTTGTTATTACCTAAACTTTATTTAACACATTTCATGTCTTCTATAATTATTCATAGCACAAAACATTTAGGAAAAAATTTCTTGTCTTACAGAATATGCATTTACAGACCACCAAGGGTTCTAAATGTTCTGCACTGTTGGGACAGTTGTTACTTTCTGTTCACATCCTAATGGGTGTGAACTGGTATCTCACTGTGGTTTGTGATTTGCATTTCTCTGATGATCAGTGATTTCAAGCATCTTTTCATATGTTTGTTGGCTAGTCATATATCTTCTTAGGAAAACTGTCTCTTTAAGTCCTTTGCTCTTTTTTAAATTGGGTTTCATTGTTCTTGAATTACAGAAGTTCCATGTATAATCTGGATATTAAACAATTACCATCATTTGCAAATATTTTCTCCCCATTCCCAGGCTGGTCTTTTCACCCTGTTGTGTCCTCTAATGAAGTTTTCAATTCTGAGTAGTATAATTTATTTATTTTTGCTTTTGCTGCCTGCGCTTTTGTTTTTATATTCAAGACATCCTTGCCAAATCAAATGTCATGAAGCTTCTCCCTTGTTTTCTTCTAAAAGTTCTTTAATTTAGCTCTTATACTTGGATCTTTGATCCATTTTGAGTTAATTTTTGTATATGATAAAAAGTAAGGGTTTGACTTCATTCCTTTGCATGTGAACACCCAGTTTTCTAACACCATTTGTTAAAGTGTACTTTCCTCCACTGTATAGTCTGGCACCCTGAGGAAAATCATATTATCTATTGATCTTGATGCATCTGGACTATATTCAAAATACAAATATGAATAGATTAGCTCTTTGACTTCTTTCTTTCCTTATCTAAGTATGTTCTATCTTCCACTATGAGGAAGACAGGTAAAGTTTGACAGCTAGGTAGTAATGACTTATGTTCTATATGTTTTTTTATGTTAGAATAGGGGGCCATGGGTAAACATGGTCCCCTATTTCTTAGCTTTTACTATTACTTTTTTTTGTATTGAGCCTCTTTCAGTCTTTATCACAGTCTTCTGGAATGCCTTCAGATTTTGGGTTTTCCCCTGTTTTAGTACTGAGACATGATACTTTTATTATTATTATTATCAGCCTTAAGTATTTATTTGTAATCCTGTTTCTAAGTTCATAGTATCTTTTCCCAGAGGTAGCAATTATTTTACATAATGAAGCGATTTGCATGAGAAGGCAAAAAAATAAAAAGAAGAAAAAGAAAAATGGATCTCTATTTAAATTATGAGGCAACATTACCATCAAAATAAAACGGGGACCACCTGGATGGCTCAGTCAGTTGAACATCCGACTCTTGATTTTGGCTTGGGTCATGATCTCAGGGTCCTGGGATTGAGCCCCACACTGGGCTCATGCTCAGTGGGGGCTCTCTTTGAGGATTCTTTATTTCTCTGCCCCTCCCCCTGCTCCCACTCCCTCTCTCTCAAATAAATCTTAAAAAAAAAAAAAAGGGAATAAAATAGAAACACAGACACAGGCTTTGTCTCTCTCACTCTCTGTCACTCTCTTTGTACTCCCCTCCCATCCCCCCTGCCCCAATCCCATTACCTGCAATATCTATCTGCAAGGATTCTTTTTCTTTTGTCCAGCCTTCCTCAGGAAGTTTTCTCTCACTATGGATCTCCTCTTTCTGTTTAATGGCATTAGTGTCTGGTAGACTTCCAGTCTTTATGTCTTGTAGCTGAGCTGACTGCTCTGCAGCAGAAACACCACCAGGACCTAAGAGAGATAAATTAACACAGTATCCAGACAAGAGGTTGACAAAAAGTATTTTAAAAATACCTCTTTAGCATCAAATATGTGAAAGGCACAGTCACTGGGATTGAAGAAAAAAATAAATAAAAAGACCATCATTTAGAAATGTGTTTAGAAACTATTAATCCAAACTGGAGTTAAAAAAATACACAAAAAACATTGAGTGCCTGGGTGGTTCAGTTAGTTAAGCATCTGACTCTTTTTTTTTAAAGATTTTATTTATTTGACAGAGAGAAACACAGCGAGAGAGGGAACACAAGCTGGGGGAGTGAGAGAGGGAGAAGCAGACTCCCCACCAAGCAGGGAGCCTGATGTGGGACTCGATCCCGGGTCTCCGGGATCATGACCTGAGCTGAAGGCAGTCGCTTAACCAACTAAGCCACCCAGGCGCCCCAGCATCTGACTCTTGATTTCAGCTCAGGGTCATGATCTCAGGGTTGTGGGACTGAGTCCTGCATCGGGCTCAGTGCTCAGTGGGGGAGTGTGCTTAAAGATTCTCTATCCCTCTGCCCCTCCCCCAATCTCATGTGCATGCACTCTCTCTAAAATAAATAATAATAACAAAAATACAAAAACAGTTGTCATACAAAATAAAAGAATTCCCGTATAAGACAAAGAAGTATATGTACTCAAAAAGGGAGAAACTACGTCTAGCTAAGAGGATCACAAAAGAATTTGTGTTACGGAAAGTAATAACATTTGGGTGTTAGAAGACAGCTAACCTGGGATACACACTGAGTCGGAGGAAGGCATTTTAGGCAAAAGTCACTGCATATGAAAATAAGAAAATCAGGAAAGCAACTGAACATCTAAGAAACAGAGCAAGAATATGGGTTATTTGGTTATAGAATTTATAAGAAAAAGAGGTACCTAAAAAGTTGTTTGGGTACTGATTTTACTATTCTGAAAGACTGTACTAAAAGAGTTTAGATTTTTTAAAAAATATTTTATTTGTTTATTTGACCGAGAGAAACACAGCTGGAGAGGGAACACAAGCAGAGGGAATGAGAGAGGGAAAAGCAGGCTTCCCGCCAAGCAGAGAGCCCAATGTAGGGCTCTATCCCAGGACTCTGGGATCATGACCTGAGCCCAAGGCAGACAATTAACGACTAAGCCACCCAGGCGCCCCTTAGACTTTATTCTTAAGGGCACTGAAAACTTTCTGATTATGAGATTAAAAAGATCTGTTACTAGAACGTTCATTTAGCAACAGCAAAAAGGGGAGGGGGTAAAATTTTGAAATGTTGTCCAGAAAACAACTTATGAAAACAAGCAATATGCAAAAAAGGAGAAGTGGCTAATTATACTCCAAAATGTTTCTATTCATAATATTGGCTTAACTATATATATATCACCAGCTGGCCTCTGAAATCTATTTTTCTTTCCTCTAAAATAAAACCCTACAATAGACAGGCTGCGGGAATCTTGTGTCCTTCAAATTCTTCCCAGTGAGTTCCTTCGTGAGCACAAAAGCTCCTTTCCGGCCATTAACTAGTTCAGAATCTGAAGCAGAAGTGATTACAGCAACCAGTGCCTCAGGTCTGCTTCAGTAGCCTAGGTCACTGAATAATACCCCAAAGAGCAGTCCTAGCCATCAGTCCTTGGAAGTAATTCTGAAAAAGGAACTCATGTCAAAACAGTAAAGTGAAAAATCAAAAAAACAAACAACAACAAAAAAATTGGCTTTAGAAGATTTTTATTTGGTCGCCTGCTAGGTAAAAGAAATCTTGATAATGTTTATTTGGGGAGAGAAAAGCAAAGCAAGTGTATCCTAGCTCTTAAGTATTACTTAAAGCTCAACTGGAGAAAGTAAGAGGTAAGCATCAGCTGAGAAGAGAAGCAGAAATCCAATCCCACCTTAGATACCCAAATATTTTCAGACTGTATGGTTACTTCTATGATGTCACTAGTTTACCTAATACTAGAATATACATCCCTTGTACCTGTCTATTGAGAACTTCACAAACTTCACTGTCAGTGTGATGAGCAGAGGACTGCTACTCTTCCATAATAGGACTAGCAAATGCCCTTATTTATTCATTATTCAAAGACAGTAATTCATGGAGACATTAAGCCAGAGAACCCGCTTCTTGAATCAACTAGAGAACTTAAGATTACAGAACTTGGGTAGTCGGTGTATGTCCTCACCCTCTAGAACCACCCATTTACTGCAGCACCCTGGACCACCTGTCCCCTGAGATGATTAAGGGCCAAATGCATGTTGAGAAGTGAATCTCTGGAGCACTGGGGTTCTTTGCTATGTATTTCTAGTTGGGAAAACTCCTTCTGAGGCAAGCACATACCAAAAGATTTAAAAAATATATCCTTGGTTGAATTCCCATTGCCTAACTTTGTATAAGAGGGAACCAGGGACTTCTTTTCAAGATAGCTGAACCATAACCCTAGCTAAAGGCTCACTCTCAAAGAAATGCCAGAATATCCCTAGATCACAGGAAACTCATCAAAGTTATCTAGCTGCCAAAAAAAATCAAAGATTCAACTTTGAATCTTTCAATTTTAAGAATCTTGTAGGGAGGAGCACCTGGTTGGCTTATTCGAGAGAGCATGTGACTCTTGATCGCAGGGTTTTAAGTTCCACCTGCACGTTGGGCTGCTGTATAATCTGTCAAGAACAGGCTATTGACATTTATCTTACTGCTGCCTGTCTGCAATCTAAAGCACTACAGAGTTGGGGTTTTTTTGTTCTGTTTTTTGTTGTTGTTGTTGTTTCTTTGTTTGTTTTGTTTTGTTTAACTGAGCAGGCAGTACTTTGGTCTGCTTACTCAGAAAGTTTCACTTCAGTAAACATGACACTGAAATCAAAGTAGCCATAAGACTCCTGGTAACTTCACTGGTTTCAAATCTGGAGACAAGGTTCAACTGCAGCCACCCCAAAGCCTGCTCAGAGTAAGGCGTCCTTGTGGAAGATGGAGCCAGGGTCCAACTGGGGGAAACTGACCACTTTGTGTCAACTTGATCAGTTAAAGAGCCATGCAATAACCTTCCAAGTAACTAAGGGTATGTGTTACCTACTGGATGGCCAAGCCTGGTAAAGTTGTTAGAATGAACATGTGATTCATTCTTTCATATGCAAAAATGAAGATTTTTGTATTAAAAAAAAAACAAAACACCCTTGACTTCACTGGGCATATGGTCATCAGAATAAAGATTATATTTCCCACCCTCCTGGCAATATAGCTTGGTATGAACACATGCCTAAGTCTGGCCAATAGAATGGAAGGGGAATGGCACATGTAACTTTTGAGAAGTACTTAAAGAAGGAATATACTTTTTCTTTCCCTTTCTTCCTTTGTGCTGGCTGGAATACAGGCCTGATGGCTACTGCAGGAGAATTGAGGCAAAATGTTGGGGCAGCAGGAGAGAAAGAGTTTTTTATTCCTTGATACACGGGAGTCCACATCTGGATTTTTACAAGAAAGAGCAATAATTTCCTGTCTTCTTTAATCCAATTTTACTTTGTTTTTGTTCTCCTCTCTCAGAGACAAAACAAATCCTATCTTTAACACACTATTACAGTCATTTTTAATCAGCATAATCCCATTAAAGTAAATTAACTGGAAAGGTACTTAAGAAGTAAACAAGCCGAATTCCTAGAGGAAAAGGTTTATGTACAACAACAATATTAAAGAGTGAGCATCTTATGGAACTGGATTTTTTTTGTATCAGTAAAAGTCCATTATGTGAATTTCTGTCAATGAGATTAACTTGTATATAATAGTCACAAAGTTGTCCAGAAATATTTTAAAGAGTTATGAAAATATTAATTTTATCTGCCAATCTATACCAAAAAATTGCAGCTAATATCCTATTTCACATGTGAACCAGACAAAGGTTGAAGACAGTAAGAGAACAGACAACACCTTCTGTTTATACTCATTTTAGAAGGCCCGAAGAAAACAATACACAGATAATTCAGTTCAGTTACCTTCACTGGTTTTCTGTAAGGATTCTTTTTCTTCAGGTTCGGCAGCCTTAGGCACTACCTTTTTATTGTAGATGTCCTTTTTCTCGTTTTTATCTGAAATGTCCTCATCCCCAATGATGGAAACTTGAACTTCAGCATCTGGAATAATAAATCACATAATTCCATAGAGAAGGAAAGGACAATAAACACAATAGGCAAGTAACTGCCACCCCCCCCCAAAAAAAAGTCCAAACAAAACTCCACTCTTTATATACTAAGAAAAAAAAGCATCTCCTAGGCCCCCTCACAGCTTTTAAGTTGTGACAGTTATGCTGGGTTTACAACATAAATTTGAAAGCTCTTCTTATTTTTCTGTGTATAACGATGGTTTATAATAAAATACCACTTTTTAAAAACATTTTTAAAATTTAATTCAATTAATTAACATATAATGTATTGGTTTCAGAGGTACAGGCCTATGATTCATCAGTCTTACATAATAATATCTATTGCTCATTACATCACATGCCCTCCTTAATGCCCATCAGGCAATTATCCCATCCCTCCACCCACCCCTTACCCCTTCTAGCAACCCTCAGTTTGGTTCCTATGATTAAGAGTCTCTTATGTTTATCTCCCTCTCTAGTTTCATCGTTTTATTTTTCCTCTCTCCCCCTATGATCCTCTGTTTTGTTTCTTAAATTCCACATATGTGTGAGATCATATGATTATTCTCTTTGTTACTGATTTACTTTGTTTAGCATAACATCCTCCAGTTCCATCCACCTTGTTGCAAATGGCAAGATTTCATTTTTTAATGGCTGAGTAATATTCCACTCTCTCTCTATATATACTAAATCTTCTTTATGCATTCATCTGTTGATGGATATCTGGGCTCTTTCCATAGTTTGGCTGTTGTGGACATTGCTGCTATAAACACTGGGGTGCAGGTGCCCCTTCAGGTCACTACATTTGTATCTTTGGGGGTAAATACCCAGTAGTGCAATTGCTAGGCCATAGGGAGGTTCTATTATCAATTTTTTTAGGTACCTCCATATTGTTTTCCAGAGTGGCTACACCAGCCTGCATTCCTACCAACAGTGGAGACAGGTTTCCTTTTCTCCACACCCTCGCCAACATCTGTCATTTCTTAAATTATTAATTTTAGCCTAAAATACCACTTTAAATGAAATCTGTTCTTCACTAGTTTGACACAACAGTTAAAAAAAAAATCAATTGTCTTTTGCAAAGTAAAAAAGTGAATGTGATAACTCTTTTTTGAGTTCTTTGGTTTATTCAAAGTTTTTGTCACTTATTGAGTCAATTTTGATATTTCATATCATCCTAGAAAAGCATCTGTACCACCAAAATCTTATATATAATACTATGATTTTAAAAAATCTCCAGAAATTATATCCTTTTAAAATTACTTAATATTTTCTACTTTCTTACTGTTTTTCTTGGTCATACTTGCTAGAGATTTATCTACCTTACAGGTTTTTTAAAACTAGAATCAGCTCTTTTCTTTCTTATATGAGAAAACTCAAGTGTAATATAATATTTTACTAACTATATTAAAAATCACCAATAAAACAACTAGGATAACAGTTAATAATGGTTATGTTTTATAATGGGTCAAAAGGAGGTTCAGCTCATCAATAAGTATGAATATTTTTCAATAAAGAAATCATAAAAGCAATAGAGATTACTAAAGATATAATGTGTCTACCAAAGAGTTTAAAAAATAAAACATTATAGATATGATTCCCTGAGTAAAGCCTCAGAGATGCCACTCTTTTCAGTAGCAACCTTTATGCTGAATTTAGAGTGTATCAATTCCAAGGATGTTTCTGAATTTCTTTTTTTTTTTTACTTTACCGCATGTATTAATCAACAATATGTACACAGCCTGGAACATAGAGCTATCCTATGTTTAAAAATTGCCATAGGGGGGCGCCTGGGTGGCTCAGTTGGTTGGGCGACTGCTTTCGGCTCAGGTCATGATCCCGGAGACCCGGGATCGAGTCCCACATCAGGCTCCCTGCTCAGCAGGAAGCCTGCTTCTCTCTTTCTCACTCCCCCTGCTTGTGTTCCCTCTCTAGCTGTGTTTCTCTCTGTCAAATAAATAAAACCTTAAAAAAAAAAAATGCCCTGGGATCGGCAGCACCTATTTAGCTAATAGCGATGCACAGGAATAAAAATAGCAAATGGAATATAGCAACGCAGGAATTATACATGTAGAATTTTTCAGTGGCCACTGGAGTCCCCATTTAATAAATACAACCATGTATCAACTACGGAAGTACAACATCAGGGATGCAGAAGAAAAACATCAACCAGGTCTCTAAAGATTAAAAAGTTTCATAAAACCATGGGGCCTATATCTGGGGAGGGGGTTAAAAGCTCAAACACCCATAGTGACCAGACAGATAAGGTAGATGAATGAAGCCGACTGGCTCTAAGAAGTGTGGGGACTTGAAGCAAACACAAGAATGTACATCTGCTCTGCAGGGAAGAGCCAGGCATCAGGGACAGGCGATTACTGCCATGAGGGAATGCAAACTAAGTGCAACGAGATATTCTGATTTTCAAGGGAAGTGCAGCATCTTATTTTTAACTGTTGGCAGAAAAATGGAAAGAAAATTTAAAACATCATGTGAGCCATTACTTTCTTGCAAAATCCAAACTATGAAAATATTAGTCTATACCATAAGATAAATTCATGAAGCAAATTTAATCAAGATTTCTACAGATCTGTTTCTAAAACATACCTGATTAGATATTATTTCACTTCAAAAGTTGCAGTCTATGTTATTTCCCATAGTGAAAATAAAATTAATAGGTTTAAGAAACGTGTGAAGTATTTTAAAGGATTTCATAAATATTTTACCTTTTTGTTTACACCCAATAAAATAGCTAACAGAAAAAGTTTGTATAACACCAGAAATAATATAAAAACTAGACAATATTCTCACTTAGAATAACCAGGAAAAAAAAAAAGGCCACAAAATATACAAAGCCAATTTAGTTACCGGCATTATCTTTCTGTGGAGGTTTTGACCCCAGTGGCAAGACTGCCTTAGCCACTGCCCTTTTACTGTAGATCCCTTCTTTATGTTTAATGTTATCAGGGATTAGCAGGTCATCATCCCTCGTGCCTAGCACCTCCGCCGGGAAGTCTGGAGCAATGGCATCATTGGATCCTACAGAAAAGTGGGAAAGTAGTACAATTAACACAAACGTAGATATGAAGTTGAAGAAAGACAAAAAATTTACCTCTTAAGCTGTTTCTATTAAAAAGGTACTGCAGTAGGAGTGTCGTAATGTGATCAGAAGGCGATGTCAGTCAAACTGAAGCTGTCAGATATGTACAATAAATTGCAACAATACATAGTGGAGAAGCAAATGACAGAAAATACATCAGTTCAGAAGAAAGACAATTTCCAGTTCAGGAAGGTTTTCAAAGAAAGGAGAATACAGACTGTAACTTGGAAAATAAGTAGGCTTTTTGAAGTACGCAGAGGAAGGAAGAAAAGACATTTTAGGCAGAGGTGAAGCATGAGCAAAGACACGGGGGAAGGAAAGCAAAAAGTATGTTTAAGAACAGCAGCCACTTTGTGGTCAGGCCAGATCATAGAATACATTAAAGAAAGCAGTGGGAAGAGGTGCCTGGATGGCTCAGTTGGTTAAGCGACTGCCTTTGGCTCAGGTCATGATACAGGAGACCCGGGATCGAGCCCCATATCAGGTTCCCTGCTCAGCGGGAAGCCTGCTTCTCCCTCTCTCACTCCCCCTGTTTGTGTTCCCTCTCTAGCTATATTTCTGTCTGTCAAATAAATAAATAAAATCTTTAAAAAAAAAAAAAAAGAAAGCAGTGGGAAATGTTAAAAAATAACTGTTTGGGGCAAAATTCAGCAGAGCATGGAATCCCAAGCTAGAGTACAAATTTTATTGTATATGAAATGTAACAGCATTAAAGAATTTTTAATAAAGGGAAAATATAATCAGCCATGTTTTAGGAAGATTCATCTGATAATAATACAAGATACAAAACACTGAAAGGAAAATCTTATGTGATAAAGAAATATAGAATTGGAAAGTAATTTTATTTTCTTTTAAAAAATATTTCAAAATTCCTATGTCTACTGATAAGAGAAGTTTATCCATGCCATAAAAAAGAGGTGAAGGTGCGCCTGGGTGGTTCAGTTGGTTAAGCGACTGCCTTCGGCTCAGGTCATGATCCTGGAGACCCAGGATCGAGCCCCACATTGGGCTCCCTGCTCGGCGGGAAGCCTGCTTCTCCCTCCCTCACTCCCCCTGCTTGTGTTCCCTCTCTCACTGTGTTTCTTTCTGTCAAATAAACAAATAAAATCTTAAAAAAAAAAAAAAAGAGGTGAAGAACATTTCTGAGCACCTAAAATATATATGGCAATAAGAGCTGAGTTTCAAGCTCATTAATACAGTGCAAATGTAAATAAGTCATGAAGGATTTTTTTTTTTAGGACAGATTGCAAGGATCCTACTAAGCCTGCTGGGTCATATGTACAAATTAAATTGGGCTTTTTCTCAGCTGCTGTGGCATCACTTTCTCTTATTTGCTCCCTATATCTCTGGCAAATCCTTAGTATCCTTCCTTCTACCAAATCTCTCAATGCTGGAGTTCCTCCAGGGGTTAGAACTCTTTTATCTTCCTGAGTGGACTCATCAGTTACCAGTGGATGGAATATTAGCTATCTATATGCTGATGACCAACAAATATGTATTTCTGGCTGACATCTTTCTTTTGAGCTTCAGATTCTAGCATTCAAGACACAGCTAGTCCTTATAGCATCTTTTGAAGAAATTAGGAAAAGGCATCCCTTTATTAAAGAAATTAAGATATTATATATTATGATACAACACAGCAACTGTACATGGGGATCATTCTTCTCACAAGTACTTCCATACCAAAGAACACACCCCACCAGCAACAAGTGCATGCACACTCTTCACCACCACCCTTTGTTCTCCAAGAGACGAGAGTATGTTAGGTTCACAGTCAGATGGGGAACAGTAAATCCCTGAGAGCTGTGAAGCAAGTCAGTGGAGCTGAGAGGCAACTGAGGCCAGTCTAGCCACATGCATGTGTGAATGCCAACAAGTGTATGTGTAGTGATTCTGCAGCATCCAAAAACAACTGCAGGACTTATAAGTACAGATTTTTGTTTGGGGCAAGAAGAGAGTGAACATTGCTCCAGAACTCTAACTGGAGATCTGGAACCTTCACAACCACCTATGTATTTTCATAAAAAACAGTGTATGTCTATGTGATGATAATAGTACAACCTTCTCAGTGGCACCCTGGCATATAACCTTAAGTGTGTAATGCAACGCTGTGTAAGGTCAAGCGCCTTCTAACTAACTGGTGTCCTTGCCTCCACACTTCTAGAGTTCCCACCTTGGCTCCCTGCCTTCTCACCTATGCAGTCGTTCTTCATTTTGCAGTCAGATAAATTTTACAAATGTAAATGAAACCATGTTGCCTACATGTATAAAATACAAATGTTTTAATATGGTTTACAAGATACTAAATGATCTTGGGCTACCTAACTGTATCTAGCTGCCATTCAGCTCTAGCCACACTGCATTATCATTTGTCAGATGCATCAGGTTCTTTCCTGTTTCATGAGCTTTGCCCATTCTGTCACTCTCTACTCTTTGCCTACCTAACCCACTTTTATCTTATAGACCTCATTTCTAAAGACTATTCCTTGGAAAGGCCACCAGGAGCTCCTAAAACTAAACTGGGTACTCTTATTCTCATCCAGTTCTACTTTATTTTCTTAACACTTACCATTTGTAATTATGTACTTATTTGTGGTCTATTTGTTTACTATCTATAACAACATTCCACATACTCCATACTTGGGACCATATTTATTGTGCCTCTGTAAATGCAGCACCTAGTGTAGTATCTGCCAGGAACATAGTAAGAGCTTTAATACTTTTGGGTTGAAGAAAAAATGAATATGAACTGAAAGCTTTTGTCACCTTAAGAAAAACAAACAAAACAACCAAACTTTGGTTTTATATGCTTTGGAATGAATATATACAGGAAATAATGTATGTAGTTTCCTATCTGGTTTTTTCTTCCCCACTCAATTCAATATAAATTTTAAATGGAATCTAGAGTTTGAAGTCAGCATACAAAATGAAAAACCATACAGCGTTGAAACTACACCAGGAAGGTTCCTTAAAAAGACACCATGTTGAAACTGACATCGTATCGGCTCAACAAATGCACCAGTTTTCCTTTTGGCTTACAACAATCACTGTGCCTGCTTCTGAGCACCTGATGAAGCATCTGGCTTGTGTTTAGAAGCCATGTTGTAACAAAAAGACACTTAACGGTAGAATCATTCTCAGGGAATCAAGATCAGCTGTTAAAACTATTATAAAAGGCAAATGAGAACAGTACATTTTGAGAAAGAGGTTTCTCATCACCCATTTCAAATTCCTTCATAATATGTTCATAGAGTATGTATATATAGACTGTACATAACTCTTGCACCTTTTTAAAGATTTTATCTTTAAGTAATCTCTATACCCAACGTGGGGCTTGAACCCACAACCCAGAGATCAAGAGTTTCATGCTCCACCAACTGTGCCATTCAGGCGCCCCAACTCTTGCACTTCTAGCATGTCTATGCTAAAAGACATATGCTTTCTCTTTTTTGTTAAATATACATAATTGAACATGCTTAAATTAAATGCATGTATGACAAAAATGCCAATGTATGCTAAATTTATGATAGCTAAAAAGATTTCATTATAATCCACTCATTTGACTTGATGTTATGTTTCCTGCTCTTGTTCTTTTTCTGGGGGGGGGGGGTTAAGACTTTATTTTTTTGTCAGAGAGAGAGAGCAAGCAAGTACATAAGGAGGGGGAGTGTTGAGCAGAGGGAGAACCAGGCTCCCCCCTGAGCAAGGAGCTTGCTGTGGGGCTTGATCCCAGCCCTGGGATCATGACCCTGGGATTATGAAGGCAGACATTCAACCAAGTGAGCCACCGAGGCATCCCTCTCTTCCTGTTCTTGTTCTATGTTATTTTGCTAATTTTGTACACTCAACCATAATTGAAAGACAGATATAAAGGTTTGTGGGTTTTTTTTTTTTTTTTTTTAAGTTTTAAAATTCCATTAGAGGGGCATCTGGGTGGCTCAGTTGGTTCAGTGACTACCTTCGGCTCAGGTCATGATCCCAAAGTCCCAGAATTGAGTCCTGTGTCCTGCTCAGTGGGGAGTCTGCTTCTCCCTCTGACCCTCACCTCTCTTGTACTCTCTCTCACTCTCTGTTTCAAATAAATAAATATATCTTTTAAAAAATTCAATTAGAGTTGTTCCAGTAGTATTTTTTAGCATTTTTTTTGTTGTGGTAAAATATACATAAAATTTGTCATTGTAACCATTTTTTAAGCATACAGTTCAGTACATTTTTTTTTTAAAGATTTTTATTTATTTGACAGAGAGAAACACAGCCAGAGAGGTAACACAAGCAAGGGGAGTGAGAGAGAGAGAAGCAGGCTTCCCGCCGAGCAGGGAGCCTGATGTGGGACTTGATCCCGGGTCTCCGGGATCATGACCTGAGCTGAAGGCAGTCGCTTAACCAACTGAGCCACCCAGGTGCCCCCAGTTCAGTACATTTTAAGTACATTCATACTGATGTGCAACCATCATATCATACATCTCCAGAATTCACATATTTTCACAAACCAAAACTGTACCTATTAAATGGTAACTCCCTTTTTCTCCTCCCCTCAACCCTTGGTAACCACTGTTCTACTTTGTCTCCATGAATTTGACTACTCTAGGTACCTCATATAGTGGAATTTTAGAATATCTGTCCCTTTGTGATTAGCTTATTAGCACAATATCTTCAGGGTTCATTAACAATGTAGCACGTGCCAAATTTCACCCTTTTTAAGGCTGAATAATATTCCACCGCATAAGTCTTATCACATTTTATGTATTCATCAATTGGTAAGACATTTGAGTTGTATCCACATTTTGGCTACTGTGAATACTGTTGCTATGAACATTAGCATACAAACATCTGTTCAAATGCCTGCTTTCAATTCTTCTGGGTATTATGTTAGATCATATAGTAATTCCATGTTTAACATTTCTAAATTTTTTTTGAGAGACAGATACACAGCATGTGCACACTGGAGAAAGGGAGAACAGAGAGAGAATCTTAAGCAGGCTCTATGCCTAGCATGGAGCCAGATGTGGGGCTCGATCCCATGACCCAGAGATGATGATCTGAGCTGAAATCAAGAGTCTGACACTTAACCGACTGAGCCACCCAGGCACTTCTCTATGACTTTTTCAGGAACCACTACTCAGCTCTCTATAGTGGCTATATCCTTTTACAAGGGTTGCAATTTCTCCAAACCCCCACTAAATGTTGTTATTTTCTGTGTGATAACATGCATCCTTATGGATATGTAGTGGCGTCTCACTGTGGTTTCGACTTGCCTTTCCTTCATGGATAATAACGTATAGCATCTTTTTAATGTTCTTTTTGGCCATTTGTGTATCTTTCTCGGAAAAATGTCTATTCAGATCCTGTGCCCATTTTAAAATTAGACTGCTGGCTATTTTTGAGCAGAGTTCTTCATATTTAATGAATATTAATCCCCAGTCAGATATATGCTTTGCATTTTGTTCTAATTCTGTGAATTACCTTTTTACTCTGTTGATAGCTTTCTGACTTCTCATAAATTCCCATTTCTTTTTTTTGTTGCCTGTGCTTTTGATAACATATGAGTTTTATAAGAACTTCTTTAACCTATCTGATCACCAAATCATGAATAAAATAAAACTTCTTTGGTCTCTTCTATCAGACACAAAGAATACAATTAAATTGTTTTTTTGTTTTCATGCTTTTCATCCCCAAATTAACTTCTGACATTTTTTGTTCATCTTGTAACTAAAATTTCTATTTAGACAAGTATTATGTTAAGCTGGCTTCGAAGTTCACCACTGCTTCATTACTCTTTCTGGCACTCTTCATTTAGAGCTACCTCTTCAGCTGGATGAGTCTTGAAATTAATTTTTCAAGAAAGTATGAAGCTTGCCTACAAAGAGACTCATATTAGACCTAAAGACACCTTCTGAATTAAAGTGAGGGGGTGGAGAAACTCTTACCATGCAAATGGATGTCAAAAGAAAGTTGGAGCAGCCATACTTATCTAGGACAAACCAGATTTTTGTTCTTATATTGTTTTTGTCCTGTTTTATCAGGGTAGTACTGGCCTCATGGAATGATTTTGAAGGTGTTTCCTCTCCTCCATTATTTTAAGATTTTGATAAAGATCGTCAGATTGTCACTAATTATATTTTTAAATGTTTGATAGAATTCACCAATGAAACCATGGGGTCTTAGGCTTTTCTGTGCTGGGAGATTTTTGATTCCTAACGTAACTCACATGCTTGTTACTGGTCTAAAAAGATATCCCACTTCTTTAATTCAAGATTTATGATGCAATCTTGGTAAACTGTGCATTTTTAGGAGTTATCTGGTTGTATTTTTCTAAGCTATCTGATGTGTTAGTACATATTTATAATAATCTGTTTTCACACTATATTTCTGTGGTTATCTACTGTTTTGTTTTCTCTTCCATTTATCATTTTGGTTTTTGAGTCTTCTCTTTTTTTCCCTTAGTAGATGTAGTTAAAGCCTTGCCAACTTTGTTTATTCATTTAGTTATTTTTGAAACTCTAGTCATAACTTTCAATGTTATGTTATTTGTTTATTCTGGTCTCTATTTTACCTGTCTCTGATTTTTCTTTGTTATTTCCTCCCTCTACTAAATCGCAGCTACATTTATTCTTTTTCTAGTTCCTTGGGGTGTAATGTTGTTAATTTGAACTTTTTCCTTTAACATTACAAGTATTTATGACATAAATTCCACTCTAACATCTATTTTTGCTGCATCCCATAGGTTTTGGAATATTGTGTTTACTCCTTCTTTTGTCTTGAGACATATTTTGATTTGCATTTGATTTCTTATTTGGCCCATTGCTGGGGCAATAGCATGTTAATATTTACATATTCAATATCTCATATTTATATTGTATATTTTCCAGCTTTGTTTTATTGTTGATCTTAAGTTTTATATCATCATGGTTAGAAAATATACTTGGTATATTTCAATCTTCTTAAACCTGTAATATTTGTTATATTTCTTTTCAAATAATTTACCAGGGAATTCTTTTGTACATACCAGAAGAAAATGTGTATTCTATTTTTCTTGGAAGGAATATTTTACATAGATCTTTCAAAACCATGTATTCTGAAGTATGCTTCAAGTAAAAAACGTTCTTATTGAAAAAAATAACTTTAACTAAGGGTACTCATTTAAAATAAAGCATATCAGAGGGGAGGTGGGTCGGGGGTGGGTGAATAAGTGAAAGGGATTAAGAATATACTTACTGTGATGAGCACTGAGTAACGAAATATAGAATTGTTGAATTACTTATGTTGTACACCTGAAACTAACATAACACTGTAGGTTAACTACACTAGAGTTAAAATAACTACACTAGAGTTAAAAACTGAATAATAAAAAAAAGTATGAAGGTAGAGTATGTTTTTGAGTTCCTGCGTATTTGTGAAAATCTCTGTTGCCATATTGCTTAACAACTATGCACTTGGGTCCACAAAGCCTTGAATTATGTATTTTTCCCAATAAATATGTATTCTGTTCCATTTATTTCTTATATTCAGAATCTGGATTTCTGTTTTCTTCCCCAGATTCAGGAAGTTTTCAGCTATTTCTTTGAATAAGTTTTCTGCTCCCTTTCTTTTCCACCCGAGAGCCCTATAATGTGAATGTCATGCTTAATACCATCATTAAGTTCCCCTAACATACCATTATTATTTTTCCTATCTTCTGTTCAGCTTGATCGCTTTCTATTACTGTCTTCCATTGCTCACTGATCCATTCTTCTGTGTTCCCCAGTCTGCTATTTATTCTCTCTAGTGTATTTCAGTTATTGAGTTCTTCATCAATGATTGATTCTTTTTTATATTTTCTCTTTGTTGAGGGTCTCACTTGAGATCTGCCACTCTTTTCTCAAGTCTAGTGAGTATCTTTATTACCATTACTTTATATATATATATATATATATATATATTTTTTAAAGATGTATTTATTTGATAGAACAAAAACAGCCACAGAGGGAACATAAGCAGGGGGAGTGAGAGAGGGAGAAGCAAGCTTCCTGCAGAGCAAGGAGCCCGATGTGGGGCTTGAACCCAGGACGCGGGGATCACGACTGAGCCACCCGGGTGCCCCTACTTTATATTTTCTATCAGGCATATTGCTTATCTCCATTTTGTTTAGCTCTCTTGCTGTGGTTTTTGTCCTGTTCTTTCATTTGGGACATATTCCTCTATCTCATATTTTATTTTATTTTTTCAGTGTTCCAAGATTCATTGTTTATGCACGATACCCAGTGCTCCCTGCAATATGTGCCCTCCTTAATACCCACCACCAGGCTCACCCATCCTCCCAATCCTCTCCCTTCCAAAACTCTCAGTTTGTTTCTCAGAGTCCACAGTCTCTCATGCTTCATCTCCCTCTCATTTACCCCAATTCACATTTCCTTTCCTTCTCCTAATGTTTTCCATGTTATTCCTATGCTCCACAAGTAAGTGAAACCATATGATAATTGACTTTCTCTGCTTGGCTTATTTCACTCAGCATAATCTCCTGGGATGCAAGGGTGGTTCAACATTCCCAAATCAATAAGAGAAGAGAGAAGAACCACATGGTCCTCTCAACTGATGCAGAAAAAGCATTTGACAAAATACAGTATCCAATCCTGATTAAAACTCTTCAAAGTACAGGGGCAGAGGGAACATTCCTCAACTTCGTATCATCTATGAAAAACCCACAGCGAATATCATTCTCAATGGGGAAAAGCTGACAGCCTTCCCACTGAGATCAGGAACAAGGCAAGGATGCCAACTATCTCACTCTTTCTGTTTCTGTGTTAGAAAAGTCAGCTACATCTTCTGCTCTTGACAGTGGCCTTATGAAGAAGTCCTGTAGTGCCATGCCGTGCAATGTCCCCTGTTCACCAGAACCTGGTGCTTTAGGGGTGTCTCCTCCATGTATTGCATGTGTCCTACTATTGTGGTTTAGCCACATTTGCCTTCAGTCCAGTCAGCTGCAATGGGTTTCTTTGCTTGTAGTGGGCAGGTTTAATCTCTATATTGTAGATTGTTCATGCTTCTTCCAGCAAATGTGTGTGTATCTAGGATTACAGACGGGGAAAAGAAATGACACTGGCTCTTCTGTTCTTGGAGAAATCTGAAGATCCTTGCTCCTACTACACACCTGAGATTAGTAAATAGATCTTCCTATATCCTCTAGGCATTTTCCAAACTACTGCTTCTATACTGTATCTCAGAAGGGCAGTTATGTTGTCCCTTTAAAAGCAGGGACTCAGTTTTCTATTGCCCTCTGGTTATCCCAAAGCAGAGCCTGCTTATTTTTAAAGTTCCTGGTGGTAAGCCCAGTGATTGTGAAAACTCTAGAAGTTAAGCCCCTCTGGTCATCAAAGCCAAATGTTATGGGAATTTATCTTCCCAGTGTGGGTCCCCCATGGCTGGGGTGGGGTCTTCTTTTGTGTTAACTAGATATTTACTAGTATAGCATTTTAATTTCTTTGGTGAGTCTTTAACTATATATATTTTGAGTTACATTCTTAGTGGTTGTTCAGGAATTACCATTCACATTTTAATATAAATTAACAATCTATTTGGGTTAATATTCTGTTACATTGATCCCTGTGGTTTTTTAGGTGCCAATACCATACTCTTTCGACTACTCTAGCTTTGTAATATTATTTGAAGTCTGGAATTGTGATGTCTCCAGCTTTGTCTTTCCTTTTCAGGGTTGTTTTTTTGCTATCTGGGGTCTTTTGTGGTTCCACACAAATTTCAGATTGTTTGTGCTAGCTCTGAAAAATGCTGCTGGCATTTTGTTAGGGATCGCATTAAATGTGTAGTTTCCTTTAGGTAGTATAGACATTTTAACAGTATCTGTTTTTCCAATCCATGAACATGCAATGTCTTTCCATTTCTTTGTGTCATCTTTAATTTCAGAGTATAGGTCTTTCAACTCTTTGGTTAGGCTGATTCCTAGGTATCTTACTGTTTTGGTGCAACTGTAAATGAGACTGGTTCCTTATTTTCTCTTTTTTCCGCTTCATTACTGGTGTATAGAAATGCAACAGATTTCTGTTATGTTGATTTTATATCCTGTAACTCTACTGAATTTATCAGTTCTAGCAGTTTTTTGGTAGTCTTTGGGTTTTCTATATATAGTATCATGCCATCTGCAAATACTGAAAGTTTTACTTCTTCCTCGGTGATCTGGATGTTTATTTCTTTCAGTTGTCTGATTGCAATGGCTAGGACTTCCAGTACTATGCTGAATTAGAGTGGTGAGAGTGGACATCCCTGTCCGGTTCCTGCTCCTAGGAGAAAAACTCTCAGTTTTTCCCCACTTAGGATGACATCAACTGTGGGTACTTCACATATGGCCTTTATTCTGTTGAGGTATGTTCCCTCTAAACCTACTCTGTTGAGGGTTTTTATCATGAATGGATGTTATACTTTATCAAATGCTTTCTCTGCATCTATTCAAAATGATCATATGGTTTGTATCTTTTCTTTTATTAATGTGATATATCACATTGATTCATCTGTAAATATTGAACCACCCTTGCAACCCAGGAATAAAACACCATTAAGTATGGTTTTAAAATCATAGCCTTGGGGCACCTGGCTGGCTGGCTCCTTCATTAAGCCTCTGCCTTGGGCTCAGGTCATGTTCCAAGGTTCCTGGGATCCAGCCCCGCATCAGGCTCCCTGCTGAACAGAAGGCCTGTTTCTCCCTCCCCTGTTTCCCCTGATTGTGTACCCTCTCTCACTGTGTCTCTCTCTCTGCTAAATAAATACATAAAATCTTTAAAATGATAGCCTTGCATGCCGTGAAATCTCTTCTAGTTCCTGGTTATAGTCTTGATAATTAATCTTATCACTTGATAAGATTATATATAAGATATATATCATAAGATAAAAGATTTCATAAGAGATCATAAGATAATAGCATTTTTATGGTTCTTTTTTTCAGTAGCATCATACTGGAGAATTAGAAGCAGCTGTACCAGGCACTTTAACATAGTTACCACTAGGTACTTGCTTGGTCTTCTTAAAGTTAAAATAACAACAAACAAAATCTGCCTAAGAATAGGGAACATTTCTCATCTGTGTGCTATTTCTACACATATAAAGATGTCTATTGACAAATCATGAAAAAAAAATGTATATCTAAACTGAACCAAGTCCTCTCCTGTGGACCACCCTAAATGTTATCCCATCAATCAAAACCCCACAGCACACCAACTCAGTATTCTTACCTTAAAATCTCCACATGAACTATTTGTTGAATTCCTGCATAGGGTGCTATTCATTTTCTAAATCTGCAGCTCCCCTGTAGTGATTTCATAGGGGTGCTATGGTATATTTTAGGATTCTAAGGAAATAACAGTGATAAGTGGTATCTAGTATACAGTGCACAAGCTACCAGCCCAAAGGAGTTTAAAGTTTCAATATTAAAGAATGCCACATTCCTTTCAATGTTGTTGTAGCTTTGCAAAGCTAGATTTTTGACAGTTTCTGTAGTAAAAGCAGCGAATAACTGTGGTTGTGTAAAATTTCACCTCAAGGTTTGAGAAGCTGTACAGTGTGGGAAGCCAGACCTTGGCGAGGCCACCTGCGCCCAGCTGCTGACTGGCAAGGCCATTTACGCCCAACTTCTGATAAGCTGTTTTTGTGCAAGTTTTACTCCCTGAAACAGCTCATACTGGAATGCCACTGATGGCTAGCAGTATGTTTCACTATGCTATCTCTAATTTTTGTGTTTTAGTTACTTGAGCTGCCTGCTAGAGAAACTCCCCTCGCTGCCTGCCCTATAATTACTCCCTTGAACTTGCCAATAAACGAGACTTCATCAGAATCCTGTCTTGTCTCCATCTCTCGTGTCTCTTGTCCTATCATTCTCACTCCCTCTCTAGGGTCTCCGTTGACTACCCACGGGTCGGGACAGTACAGTGTTTTAACAGCTGCACATATTGCATTAGTAAGTAACTGTGGTTATTTATGAACAAAGTAAAATATTTTCTTTTAAAACCCAAACTAGAAGGAAATATCTAATATTTTTGTTTATTAAGCTGTTAGAGCAAAATAGTAAGTATTTATGTCTTAATAATTTATAGCTGTTTGAAAAAGTACTTCTTGTGTTTATATGTATTCTACATAATGATGAGAAAAAAAAATCACTAAAATACTAAGGGCACTGTGAAAAGAAAACACTTTGAGGGGCGCCTGGGTGGCTCAGTTGGTTAAGCAACTGCCTTTGGCTCAGGTCATGATCCTGGAGACCTGGAATCGAGTCCCACATCGGGTTCCCTGCTCGGCGGGAAGCCTGCTTCTCCCTCTCTCACTCCCTCTGCTTGTGTTCCCTTTTTGGCTGTGTTTCTCTCTGTCAAATAAATAAAATCTTAAAAAAAAAAAAAAAAGAAAACACTTTGAAACCTTCATCTGAAATGAAGTCCACTAACGGAAACAATTATCCATACATTTTTCTTCATTAAGTACTTATTAAATGTTTATATATACAGTACACCGCACCAAATAATTCACTTTTCTGAACCAGAGAGTGAGGCATGAAAAGCTCCACGTTTCTCTAAAGGATTATGTCACTGAGCTTTCATATCTCATTCTAGAATTAAACAGCCAATCTACAAGTAAAATTTCAAAAAATAAAATTATGAATAATTTATGTATAATACCTGAGTGTGAGCTCTCAACGGTGGTATCTGATCTGGAATCCAGAGATGGAGGAATTTGTTTTAATTGTGGAACATAGTACATCCTTGTACTACCAGGAGGCTTATATGGCAACAGTGAAGGCTGGGCTAAAGAGATAAAGATCAGAACAATTAATAAGAAAATATTTATTAATTCACTGAATAAATACTGAGTGCTTTCATGTGCCAAGCAGTGTACAAGATTCTTGGGATGTATCAGGGTGCCTGACTGGCTCAGTTGGAAGAGCATGTAACTCTTGATTTCAGGGTTGTGAGTTAGGTTTTCTTTCCAGGAGTCCACAAACTAAGGATTTTAGACAGGAGGAGGGTGGGGGGAATGGGTGAGCCCAGTGATGGGCATTAAGGAGGGCACATATTCCATGGAGTACCGGTGTTATACACAAACAATGAATCATGGAACACTACATCAAAAACTAATGATGTACTCTAAGGTGACTAATATACTTAAAAAATAATAATAAATTTTAAAATGTAAATAAATAAAAATTAGGTTTTGCGATTACAAAGACCCCTCTCACAAATTTCTGAGATTACTCCATACAGAAGTTAGTAATATGACCTAAAATGTAATGACATTCTCTTACCATCTGTGCCATGAGGACGAGTAGTCTGTTGGGTTGAAGAAGATGGAGCAAACCTGACAGGAACTTTGCCCAGCTTCTGGGTACTGGGCTCTGGAACTTCAAGTCCACGATCATCAGCATTAATAAAAATCTCAGATGAAAACATCGTTTTTCCTGGACTTTCTGTTGTTATCTGAGTGACAGCATCAAACGACAATTTTCCAGGGAAGGCAGAAAATGGGGTCTTAATCGCCTCTGATGGTCTGAACAAAAAAGAGAAAAGACACAGAAGGTAATATCCATGGCTTACCAAATACTGTAATCTCTTTCCAAAGGTAGATTCAAGGAATATTATGTGGAGATATATCAACCTCAAATGGTTATTTCAGCAGTATCCTTTGTTATCTTAAATACTTATAATGCAATCATGCATGCGTTTACTTTATTCATTTAAAAATCAATTTTAGGGGTGCTTGGGTGGTTCAGTCATTAAGCATCTGCCTTTGGCTCAGGTCATGATCCCAAAGTCCCGGGATTGAGCTCCGCGCATCAGGCTCCCTGCTCCGCGGGAGTCCTGCTTTTCCCTCTTTCACTCCTCCTGCTTGTGTTTCCTCTCTAACTGTGCTTCTCCCTATCAAATAAATAAATCTTTTTAAAATAAATAAAAATAAAGATCTATTTTAAATTTTAACTTAGAATGCTATTATATAATTTAGCTGAGGAAATATTACTTTTCAGTTGAAGTAAAAACTAATCATTTAAAAAAAATTACTAGAGGTCTACTACATTTAAGGGACTCTGTTAAAAGCACAGAGTGTACAAAAATAAAGACTTGCCTCAAGAAGTTTATTGTCAGTGGGGGAACTAGAGGTTTTTAAGACTGTAATTATGTACTAAGATTTTAGAGAATTAATATCAAAACAGAATGATTTAAAAAATGAGGAGACAATCTCGTTTATAGAAGAATTCCAAAAAAATATATGCAGATACCTCCCATCCAAGGAGGTGAAGATTAATCTCTTCCTTCTCCCTTGAGTATGAGCTGGACTTAATAACTGGATTCCAAAGAACAGACTAATAAAAAGGAATAATAGTAACTTTACAGTGGAACCAAACAAACACCATATCACTCAACTGATGATGGCTCACACCACCAGCATTGTCATGTGGATGTCACATACTCTCTGCTATGATGTGAAGAGATGGGTGTTTCCCTTTTATGGTATACTTTGTCAAAACCCATAATTCCGTCTAATCATGCAAAAAAACATCAGCCAAACTCAGATTGACCAATATTCCTCAAAACTGTCAAAATCAGGCGCCTGGGTGGCTCAGTGGTTTAAAGCCTCTGCCTTGGGCTCAGGTCATGATCTCAGGGTCCGAGGATCGAGGTCCGCATAGGGTTCTCTGCTCAGCAGAGAGCCTGCTTCCTCCTCTCCCGCTGCCTGTCTCTCTGCCTACTTGTGATCCCCCTCTCTGTCAAATAAAAAACAAAACAAAACAAAACATTGTCAAAATCATGAAAAACAAGGAAGGAATGAGGAACTGCCACTGACAAGAGGAAACTAAAGATATATGACAGCTAACCAAAGGGAATGTGATATGCAGTGGGTTCTGGAACCAAAAAAAAAGTTACTGATGGAAAAAATGTGAAATATAAATAAAATGTAAAGTGTAGTTAATAGTAATGTACAAATGCTGGCTTCTTAATTTTGACAAATGTACATTATGGTAATGTAAGATGTTAATAGGAAACGCTGGGAGACGGGTATAGGGAATTCTATTATGTTTGTATCTTTTCTGTAGGTCCAAAATTACTCAAAAATAAGTTATCGAGGCACCTGAGTGGCTCAGTCAGTTAAGTTCTGACTCCTGATTTCAGCTCAGGTCATGACCTCACGGTCGTGGGATTGAGCCCTATGCTCAGTGGAGAGTCTCCTTGGGATTCTCTCTCTTTCTCCCTCTCCCTCTGCGCCTTCCACTGCTCACACGTACACTCAATCTCTCTAATTAATGTATATTTTTTAAAAATAAGAAATAAGTTATTTTTTAATATTGTATATTTTGGAGTAACAGTTTATCACAAAATAAAAGAACTTCTGAATTTCTACCTTCTGCCTATTATTCACTAGTTGAAAAGGACAATTAGGAGAAAAGAAAAAAATAGGCCAAAGTAAGAGTCCTAAACAAAATCGTAACAAAATCCAAAACCAAATGGATGTATGTGAATTCCTACTGAGATGGTTTACTCCTGGAATGCAAGGTGAGTTAACACAGAAAAATCAATCACGATAATTCACCATATCAATAAAATAAAGGAGAAAATACATATGACCATATAAATAAAGTCAAATAAAGCATCTGATAAAACTCAATAATTATGTAGATTAAAAACTCACAGCAAAGGGAAACTACAAAAAACTTTACAGGAACCATCCTATTTATACTGAAATGCAGAAAAGTATTCACTGTGAGATCAGGAACAAAATAAAGATGCCAATTCTTAGCATTTCTGTTCAACTTTAGTAAAGGTCTGAAATGGCATTAGCAGTAAGTCAGAAAAAAGAAATGAGAGATAGAAGGATAGCAAAGGAAGACATAATACTGTCATTGCTCATATCTGACATAATTAGGTACACAGAAAATGCAAAACAATCTAAACATAACTCATTAGAATATAAGTACGTTTTCAAGAAAGCTGACAGGAGACAAAAATTTTTACTACATTTTGGGCGCCTGGGTGGCTCAGTGGGTTAAAGCCTTGCCTTTGGCTCAGGTCATAATCTCAGGGTCCTGGGATCCAGGCTCCCGCTCGGCAGGGAGCCTGCTTCCTCCTCTCTCTCTCTGCCTGCCTCTCTGCTTACTTGTGATCTCTGTCAAATAAATAAAATAAAATCTTTTTAAAAATCCACTACATTTTTTGGTATCAGAAAAGTTATGGAAACATCAGGAAACAATATCATCTAACATGCTAGAGAGGGGCATTCTGGAGATTATGGGCAGGGACAGAGTGTAGGCAGTCATACTCCACTGGGAAAGAGAAATCAACAGAGCTTTTGATGCACTCACTCATGGGCTGGCATGATGAAGTGAAATCTAGCAGAATGCCAAGCCAACTTTCCCCACAGTACATTTTCTTAGTATCAGGATGGTATGGGAGTATTGAAAGCTTAATCAGAAAAGCAGAGTGAAATCTCCTTCATAGTTGTAGCACTAGTAACAAACCAAGTCCCACTAGACAGAGGGGCCTGTAACAAACATCAAGTCTCCTCCTCAAGACATTTGCCAGATTCTGAACCTGAATAATGCAGGAAGCTAAATAATTACTGCCTGAGGGAGAGAACTTTCAAACCTGAGGATGTCTTCCAGAGTCACAATAAAAAACCCAGAAGTGCCATCCCCAAGGAGGGGGCTGAGCCAGGAAAAGTGAAATCACTTGCAATGTTTGAGTTTTTATGAAACAAATATCCATTAAGAAAGTGTAACTACAACAAATACACAGCTGGGCTTCCCTTATATTTGCCATATTCTAAAGCTGCAAGAGCTATGAGTTGAAAGAGCTGAACTGAAACATCCAAGAGACTAAACTGAATATCTCGCTGTATTTACTTACTGAAGAGTCAGATCTATTGGGCTTAAAGCAAAAATCCAGGAAAGCCACAAACCAGGAAAAATCAAAAGTATAATGAGTCGAGATCCCTGGGTGGCTCAGGCAGTTAAGCGTCTACCTTCAGCTCAAGTCATGATCCCCGCTTCCTGAGATCGAGCCCTGCATCAGGCTACCTGCTCAGAAGTCTGCTTCTCCCTCTCCCTCTGCCTGCTGCTCCCCCTGCTTAAACTCACACATACCTCTCTCTCTCTAATAAATAAATAAATAGTCTTAAATAAGAAAGAAAGAAAGAAAGGAAGGAAGGAAGGAAGGAAGAAAGAAAGAAAGAGAAAACAGTACAATGAGTCAACAGCTTCACCCCAGTGCTGACCCAGGAAAATTCCTGACATGACTGAAGTGATCTGGCACTTTATATGATCAACATAGCACGGGCAAGTCCTCTGGTTGGAAAGTAACACCGTCTTCAGTCTCTATGATTTTTAAAATTCATAACATCCATTACATAATCAAAATTTACAAAATTTATCAAGCAGAAAAAAGTGACTAAAAATTGAGGAAAAAAACAGAAGAAAAACGTTTACAGAGGATTCAGATATTGGAATTAGTGCAGAAAGAAGGACTTTAAAATAATTATGAATATATTAAGAGATCAAAATATGGGAGATAATAGATAAAAATAAAGGGAATCTCAAAAGAAAATCAGAACCTACTTTTTAGAATTAAATACAGAAGAAATAAAAAAAAAAGGAATAGATCCCAGGGGCGCCTGGGTGGCTCAGTTAGTTAAGTGACTGCCTTCGGCTCAGGTCATGATCCTGGAGACCGGGGATTGAGCCCTGCATTGGGCTTCCTGCTCGGCAGGAAGCCTGCTTCTCCTTCTCTCACTTCCCCTGCTTCTATTCCCTCTCTAGCTATATTTTTGTCAAATAAATAAATAAAATCTTTAAAGAAAAAAAAAAAAAGAACAGATCCCCAGCAGACCTCGGGAAATACTAAAAACTTTTTAGGCTCAAATTAAACAATCCAACATAGCACAGAACTACAGGAAAGAATGAAGGCACTTAATGTCTGTGTGTCTCTGTTTGTGTATAATATATCCAAGTACATATACATATACACACATACATAGGCGCCTTTTTAAAAATTTTTTATTTGACACAGCGATAGACAGCATAAGAAGACAGAACAGCAGGCAGAGTGAGAGGGAGAAGCAGGCTCTCTGCTAAGTAGGGAGTCCAATGCGGGGCTCGATCCCAGGACCCTGGGATCATAACCTGAGCTGAAGGCAGCTGCTTAACTGACTGAGCCACCCAGGTGCCCCAACATATGTGCATTTTTATATATACTTGTATATTCTCTATTTTCACATAAAATAAAATAAGCAACAACGTCTTGTGATTCACAAAAAAACGTAGAAAATAAACACATGCACAAAAGCAGGAGCAAACAAATGGAGCTAAACTATTTTAGAGTCTTAACTGGGGCACCTGGGTGGCTCAGTCGGTTGAGCAGCCAACTCTTGATTTCAGCACAGGTATGATCTGAGGGTTGTGAGATTGAGCCCTGCATTGGCTCCATACTGAGCGGAGAAGCCTGCTCAAGATCCTGTCTCTTTCTCTCTCCCTCTGCCCCTCCCCACTTCCACACAGGCACTCTCTATCTCTCCCTTAAACAAACAAACAAACAAAAAGATTTTATTTATTTGAGAGAGAGAGAGAAGTAGACTCCTTGCTGAGTTTTGAAAGCTTGATGTGAGGCTCAATCCCAGGACCTTGGCATCATGACCTGAGCTGAAGGCAGATACTTAACTGACCAAGTCACCCAAGCACCCCTCAAAGAGTCCTCATTGCTCATAAAGTAGAAAGAATACTAATTCAAAATGAATTGTAAAATTAATTATAATCTCTAGAATAATCACTAAAAGAATAATAGACAAAAGTACAATAAAAAATCCAAGAGGGGCACCTATTCCAAACTCATATGCTCTCATCATCTCTCACTAAAAAAAAAAACAACAAAAATATAAACAGATCTTAAAAAAAAAAATCCAACAAAGGAGTTAATATGAAATAAAAATAATTAAAATAATAAAGGACAGGGGCGCCTGGGTGGCTCAGTTGGTTGGGCGACTGCCTTCGGCTCAGGGCATGGTCCCAGAGACCCGGGATCGAGTCCCACATCGGGCTCCCTGCTCGGTGGGAAGCCTGCTTCTCCCTCTCTCACTCCCCCTGCTTGTGTTCCCTCTCTGGCTGTGTTTCTCTCTGTCAAATAAATAAAATCTTTAAAAAATAAAATAAAATAAAATAAAATAATAAAGGACAGGGAAAAATAGAAATAAACAGCAAAATGGCAAGCCTTAAAACAATCATTTCAATAACTATATTAAATCTCAATGACCTAAATACCCCAATTAAAATACCAATACTGACAAGACAAAAATAAATAAAACCAAATTATATGCTATTCAAAAGAGATAAACTTTAGCATAAGGTGACAGATATACTGAAAGTAAAAGGATAGAAAAAGATAAATCAAGAAAATGCTAATCAAAAATGAGCACCTTTTCTCTTTCTCCTCATCTTGCCTTTTTTTCCCCATCCTTTAATCTTCTTTCCTGAGCGATTAAGTTTTAAAGCCATTAGGTGGAGAGAATAAGGTAGGCACCTATACAGAGTAAGGCAACCGTACCCCAGGGTAAGGTTAACAGAGCCTCATTAGTGTGAGGAGGGTGTCCAAGTAAAAGAGTAGCCTGACAGGGTATCATAATCCAATCAAGGCAAGGAGAGAATCTGGAGGTGTGCCCAGATATAAAATATCAGAGCCTAATGAAGATGAGAAAGGTTTGCATGGAAAGGCAGGTCCAGCATGACATGTGGATTGATCCCAAGCAGAATGAGGAAGGTGTCTCTAGAGTGGGGCAGCATGACATAGGGTGGAAGATCTGGGCCAGAGTACAGAAAACATCTTCAAAGAGAGGTAGCCTGGATTGGGAAATCAGATCTCCTGTAGGAGAAGGGTGGCATCCAGGGCCTGAAGGTGGCCCAGTATGTTAAGAACTCAAGCAGGGTGAGGGAAGGCAATCTGACCTGAGAGCCAGGGTAAGGAGGATATCTACATAGGGTAACCTAACATCTTGCGTCAGATCCTGAACAGGATAAAGGCACCCAGGTAGAGAGGCCCACTGTTAAAAATTAAAAGCCTAAGGGGAAGACACCCATGTGAAAGGTAGTCCAGCCTAGGGAGTAGGAGCCTCAAGTAGGTAAGAAAAGTGTCGTCACGAATGGGATACATTCTGATGGTGAGGGTGGTAAGTCAGAGACCAAGCTGCAGAGAGGTTATCCATGTTGAGGGGCAGTCTAGCATGGAGTGTCAAAGCCTAAGCAGGGTGAGAAGCTCATCCACACAGAAAGGTAGCCTGAATGGAGAGTCAGAATCCAAGTGGTGAGTCAGAATCCTGCTGGGGATGGCAAGAGAGATAGAACATTAATTACACAAAGGGAGATTGATCAAATAAATAAATACATAAAACATAGAGGAAGTGAGTGTTCTCACTACTGGATAAGGGAGTTACAAGTACAGAAAGAGAAGAAAAGTAAAATGAAGTTCAACTAGAATGGCATATGTTATTGTGAGATTGTGGTTTTCAATATATAGAGAAGAAATAAATGTAAAATGAATGCATGGGTGTGTGTACATGTGTGTGTCTACACACTGCCACTGAGAGGGCTGGGAACAACCCAACAGAAATGTGTACACCTAGTGCTCAAACTTTCTAAATATATCCTTCCACTAGAAGAAACCAGGCTCCTTGGAGAAACAGCCAATTCTAGAGGATGGAAAACTGCAAGAGTTTGAAATGCTTTCTTATGCCAGAAAGCAAAGACATGTTCAAAAGATAACAGAGACATGTAAAATGAATACAGAAGACAGCTCTAAGTGGCTGCGACTGGCCATCAAATCAGTGACATTTTCAGAATGAAAACAAATTACAATAGTAACATTGAACACAATAAGAAAATAAGTTTTTTTTTAGGATGCAAAATATTTGCAAACCTCACATCCAACAAAAAACATGTATCCAGAACAGATAAAAAATTTAAATTCAATGTTAAAAAAAACAGTGCACTTAGAAAAGGGCAAAACAACTTGAGAGGCACCTGGGTGGCTCCATCAGTTAAGCATATACCTTCGGCTTAGGTTATGATCCCAGGGCCCTGGGACTGGGCCCTGCATCAGGCTACCTGCTCAGCAGAGAGTCTGCTTCCCTTTTCCTTCTTCCCCTCCCCCATCTCATGCTTTCACTCCCTCTCTCTCTCTGGCTTTCTTTCTCTCGAATAAATAAAAATCTTAAAAAAAAAAAAGAAAAAGAAAAAGAAATTGGCATAATAACTTGACTACACCACTTCATCAAAGAAAATACATAGATGGCAAATAAACAAATGAAAAAAATGTTCATAATGTTCATCATTAGCTATTTAGGGAAATGTAAATTAGAATGACAATAAACATCATTATATACTTGTTATAATGGCTAAAATAAAAAATGATGAAAGTACCAAATGTTGACAAGGATGCAGAGTACCTGGACTCCTCATACTTTGCAGGTAGAAATGTAAAATGATACAACCAATGTGAAAACTAGTTTGGAAGTTTCTTATAAAATATACATATACTTACTATATAACACAACAATCACACCCCTGGGCATTTATCCTAGAGCAGAGATTCTCAACCTTGGCATTTCTGACATTTTGAATCAAATTCTTCCTTGTGGGGACTGTCCTGTGTATTCTAGGATATTCATCAGCAGTCCTAATGCCAACAGAAAATTCTTTCTTAGTTGTGACAATAAAAAGTGTCTTCTGATATTGCCAAATGTCACCTTGGGACCAAAATCATCCCTGGTTGAGAATAACTGTCCTAGAGAAATAATTATTGTCACAGAAAAATAAGTACATGAATGTTCATAGCAGTTACATTAGTAAAAGTAAAAAAACGGCAACCCAAATGTCCTTCTATAGGATAAACTGTGATATATCCATACATTAGAATACTATGTAGCAATAAAAAGAAATAACTATTGATACATACAATAACTCAGATGAATCTCCAGATCATTACGCTGAGTAAAAAAGAGTTAATCCCAAAGGTTACATGCTATATGATTTCATTTATAGAACATTCTCAGAATGACAAAATCATACAGTAGAGAAACATATCACTGGCTTCCAGGAGTTAAAGAAGGCAGGGGCAGAGAGAACTATGGTAATAAAAGAACAGCTACAAGGAATTCCTTTGTGATAACAGAATACTTCTATATCTTGATTATGGTAGTTACATACATCTATGTGATTAAATTCATAGAATTATACAAATATACATTTTAAAAAACCAATTGCATAAACAACTGGTGAAATCTGATAAAGGTTCATAGTCTAGTTATCTGTATTGTATCAGTGTCAATTCCCTGGTTTTGATAATGTATTAAAGTTATGTAAGATATTATCAATGCAGAAGTTGAGTGATGGGAACCTGGAACTTTCTAAACTATTTTTGTAATCTCTTATGAGTCTATATGTTTTTAAAGTAAAAAATGAAAAAAAAAGGGGCGCCTGGGTGGCTCAGTTGGTTAAGCGACTGCCTTCGGCTCAGGTCATGATCCCAGAGACCCGGGATCGAGCCCCACATCGGGTTGCCTGCTCAGCGGGAAGCCTGCTTCTCCCTTTCTCACTCCTCCTGCTTGTGTTCCCTCTCTCACTGTGTTTCTCTCTGTCAAATAAATAAAAATCTTAAAAAAAAAAAAAAAAGAAGGCTTTTCATAAAAAAAAAGAAGAAAAAAAGAAAAAAAAAGTAATAGACCCATGAATGAAATAAGAAAGCATGATTCTGTATGCATATAATAAACTAAAAATTTGCAAAGGAATGAGATATATAATTTCAAAATATTTCCCACAAAATACGTAATTACAAAGGAAAAAGAGTAACTTTCCAGTAAAGGAACTTAGCAGCCATAACATGAAGTAATTAATGTCCTGTCAACAGTGGGACAAATGAAAATTGTGCACCATCTGATAACATATGATGAGAATTCAATGTCACTTCTGTGATAGTCCTGACCCAGACCTAATCATGAGTAACATCAGAGAAACCCAAATTGAAAAACATTCTACAAAGTAAATGATCTGTTATCTTCAAAAGGTCAAGAAAGTCAAAGAAAGACTAAAGAAATGTACCATACCAAATTAGAGTCATAACTACTAAATGCAACATGTGATTTTGAACTGCCTCCTTTTATTATAAAAATTCTTACTGGAACAAACAGAAAACTTGACTAGTGTCTGTGATGGAGCACTGATATTAATTTCCTGATTTTCATGGCTTTACTGGGGTTATGTAGGAATATGTTCTTTTTATAGGAAATGATATATTGATAGGGCAATTTATCAATAACTTACTCCCAAATGGTTAAGAAAAACAAAGGAAATATTAACATAAATTCTCAAATGCCGACGAATAAAGCAGACAAAAATTCAGTAAAAATGATTTCAACATAACAGCTGATCAACTGGACCAAAATGACACACACAGATATTACATTCTGGAACTGCAGAATACATACTCCCTTCAACTGCACATTGATCAAAATAAAAATATACTGTAAAGTGAAGAAATTCTAAGAAATCTGAATATGTTGAAATCGTTTAGCATATAATCTCAATGATCACAACAGAATTAACTAGAAATAAGTAGTAATTAGAAAGTTCCCATATAATTGGAAATTAAGAAATACATCTCTACATAGCCCATGGAACAACAACAAATTTTAACAGAAATGAGAAATATTTAGAGCAAGGACAGTGATGAGAAACTACATAAAAATCTGTATATATCAGAAAAGGCTAAAAAATTAAGTATTCTCAAAAATGTAGATAAAGACCATCAAGTTAAAACACAAAACAGAAGGGAAAAAATAAACATATTAAGCAGAAACCTTAAAAACAGAAAACACACTAGAGGATCAACAAAACACAAACTCCTTAACTCCTACAAAAATCAATCAAGTAAAACAACAGAAAATAAAAATTACTATCAGACATTAAAAAGCTAACTTCACTAGAGATTCAGAAATTGAAATGATAAGATATTATGAAAATAACTCATCAACAAATTCTGACTAGAAAAAAATTTACTGAAAAACACTTTAAAAGTTGACATCAGAAAAAAAAGAAAATTTGCATGGTCTTATCTATTAAAGATTGTATCCATACTAAGAACTACAGGCCACAATGGCTTCACTGGTGAATTCCTCCAAATACCTAAGAAAGAATATCAATCTTACACAAACTTTTTCAGAGTATCCTAATCTATTTCTGAAGTCAGCCTAATGCTCATACCAAAATCAGACAAAAGATATCACAAAAAAGGAAAATTATAGGTGAATATCCCCCAAGAATATAGATGTAAAAGTCCTAAATAAAGGGACGCCTGGGTGGTTCAGTGGTTGAGCCTCTGCCTTCAGATCGGGTCATGATCCCGGAATCCCGGGATCGAGCCCCGCATTGGGCTGCCTGCCGGGCAGGAAGCCTGCTTCTCTCTCTCTCACTCCCGCTGCCTGTTTCTGGCTATGTCTCTCTCTGACAAATAAATAAAATCTTAAAAAAGTTTTTAAAAATCCTAAATAAAATATTGGGTAAATTGTGTCTAGCAACACAGGATAATATATAAATTAAGGATGACTAGGCTAATCTCTACAATACGTACTGCAATAAAGTCTGACTCCATTTTTGATGTTTCACTAATTACTTCTTTTTCAGCATCGCCTTTGGCCCTACATCTGGACAGACTGGTAAGAAAGTCTGAATGTGAGTACTTTCTTCTTTGGCACCGACAAAAAAATTTAAACCTCCCACACATAAAACTCTTTTCCTACTTCTACTTCCTCACCACTCAAAGTTCAATCCACTCACTCTGCTTTGCCAAAGCTAGCTAAGACCTGTTTGTGTTCACCTAGTTTATTCTAGTAGTTCCTGTGTGAGTAATAAACTACCTCTCAAATTCTCATACCATGAGAAATGTCATAAGCCAACATATCTGAACCAAATTTTGGGTGGGGATCATCCCATTTCTTTATTAAAAATAAAGAATGTGGGGTGCCTGGATGGCTCAATTGGTTGAGCAACTGCCTTCGGCTCAGGTCATGATCCCGGAGACCAGGGATGGAGTCCCACATCGGGCTCCCTGCTCAACGGGAAGCCTGCTTCTCCCTCTCTCACTCCCCCTGCTTGTGTTCCCTCTCTGGCTGTGTTTCTCTCTGTCAAATAAATTTTAAAAATTAAAAAAAAAACAAAGAATGTACATAAAAAGTCAATAAAAGATACATGAATTTTAAAAAAAGATGGCAGGAAAGAAAGGACAAAAACCAGATGACATTCAAACAGAAAGCAAAATGTGATGTGGTAGATTTAAATCAAATAATACTTATCTAACACAAACTCTTTCAGAAAATGATGAAAGAGTGAATATTTTCCAGTTATTTTTGAAGCCACCATAACTCTGATATCAGGACACATCAAAAATATTATAGGCCAATATTAGCAAGCTATATTCAGTAATAGATTTTAAAAAAGGATAATATATCATGAGCAAGTCGAGTAATAACACAAGATAAATTTAACATTCAAACTCTAACCAATGTAATTCACCACACTGATTAAAAAAAAAAGAAGAAAATACATATGATTACTTCAATAAAGCAGGAAAAACATTTGACAAAATTCAATACCCACTAATGGGTATTGAAACTCACCCATTGATGGGTATTGAAACTCACAGTAGACAATAAAAAAGGACATCTTTAATCTGATAAAGGCCATCTACTGGGGCACCCAGGTGGCAGCAGTAGGTTGAGCACCAACTCTTGGTTTTGGTTCAGGTTGTGATCTCTTGGTGGTGAGATGCCGTCCTGCCTTGGGCTCTGCACTCTTCTTAGAACTCTCTCTCCCTTTTCCTCTGCCTCTCCCCCACTGTCTCTCTCAAATAAATAAATCTTAAAAAAAAAAAAAATCTACAGGTACTATCACACTTGATGAAAAATGAACTTAACTCCTCCTCTTCCAAAACAAATAAGGTAAGATGTCTACTCTTACTACTTCTATTTGATATTATATTGAATGTACCAGCCAGTGCATTAGGCAAGAAAAAGAAATAAAACCATGAAGATTAAAAAAGGAGAAGTAGGGCACCTGGGTGGCTCTGTGGGTTAAGCCTCTGCCTTCAGCTCAGGTCATGATCTCAGGGTCGTGGGATTGAGGCCCACATTGGGTTCTCTGCTCAGCAGGGAACCTGCTTCCTCCTCCCTCTCTGCCTGCCCCTCTGCCTACTTGTGATCTGTCAAATAAATAAATAAATAAATAAAATCTTTTTTTAAAAAAAGGAAGAAGTAAAACTGCTCTGCTTGTTTCCTGACACAAGATTTCTATTAAGAATAAATACCGGGCGCCTGGGTGGCTCAGTTGGTTAAGCAACTGCCTTTGGCTCAGGTCATGATCCCGGAGACCCTGGATCGAGCCCTACATCGGGCTCCCTGCTCTGCGGGAAGCCTGCTTCTCCCTCTCTCACTTCCCCCTGCTTGTGTTCCCTTCTCTCTGTGTTTCTCTCTGTCAAATAAATAAATAAAATCTTAAAAAAAAAAAAAAGAATAAATACCATACTTGCAGAACTCATTAAATTTAGACAAGACACTCCCCAAATCTTAGGGGAGTTACAGAACATAACATAACATAGAGGACAGCAGGTATGCCTCAACTTAACCACTGGAAGTATTAGCTTACCTAAATTCTCTGTGGTCATAGTATCCATTACCCTCAATTAGCCCATAGGAAGCTCTAATCCAATAAGTAAGAAATTAAAATGAAAATTAACTTGTTGACATATATAAATTAGCTTGACAACAGTATTTCTATATGCAAGCAAGAAATAACTAAAAAATACAAATTCTGAAAAACCATATGCAATAGTATCAAAAAAATATTTAGGGGGCACCTGGGTGGCTCAGAGGGTTAAGCCTCTGCCTTCAGCTCAGGTCCTGGGATTGAGGCCCGCATCAGGCTCTCTGCTCAGCAGGGAGCTGCTTCTGCCTCCTTCTCTGCCTGCCTCTCTGCCTATTTGTTAAAAAAAATATATTTAGGAATACACTTAACAAAAGATGGGCAAAGCCTACACACTGAAAATTATTTTTTACTGAAAGACATTAATAAGCAGGAAAAAATGTTCATGTGTGGGAAGACTCAATATTATTAAGACAGCAATCATTCACAAAATGATCTATAGATTCAATGCAATACTAAACAAAATCCCAAGAAGCTTTAGTGGAGAAATTAGGAAGCTTATTCTAAAATTCATGTTGAAATGCAAAGGACTTAAACTAGCAAAAGTAATGTCGAAAATAAAAACAAGATTGAAGGACATAACCTAATTTCAAGACTTACAATTCATCCTTTCTGATGGAAACATAATATTCCATTGTCTATAAGGACCACATCTTCTTTATCCATTCGTCCGTTGAAGGGCATCTTGGCTCTTACCACAGTTTGGCAACTATGGCCATTGCTGCTATGAACATTGGGGTACATATGGCCCCTCTTTTCACTACATCTGTATCTTTGGGGTAAATACCCAGTGGTGCAATTGCAGGGTCATAGGGTAGCTCTATTTTTAATTCTTTTTTTTAAAGGAAGCTATCTCTCTCTCTCTCTTTTTTTTAAAGATTTTTATTTATCTATTTGACAGAGAGAGAGAGAGATCACAAGTAGACAGAGAGGCAGGCAGAGAGAGAGAGGAGGAGGCTCCCCACTGAGCAGAGAGCCCAATGCTGGCCTCGATCCCAGTACCCTGAGATCATGACCTGAGCTGAAGGCAGAGGCTTTAACCCACTGAGCCACCCAGGTGCTCTATTTTTAATTTTTAAAGGAACCTCCACACTGTTTTCCAAAGTGGCTGCACCAACTTGCATTCCCACCAACAGTGTAAGAGGGTTCCCCTTTCTGGTGCTGGAATATCTAAGAGAATGATTCTCAATTACACAAATTACAGAAGAAAAACTTTCCTCTTCCAACAGAGGAGGTTTGGTCCCCTCTATACTAAGCCACCTGCCACTGACACAAAATAGTCACAGGAGGTACAAAGAAGAGAGGAGTAAATTAAACTCCTGCTTTCTGTCCTGAGAATTAGGAAAGGGGAACTTAAGGAGAAACTGTAAAGAGAAGAGCAACTCCTTAACATATGTTTATAAACTCAGGTTCTATCCCTGAGGCATTTGTGTGTATGAATCTGAACCTAAACAGCATACATACCCTTTGAGCACAGAAGTATGAGATAGACAACAATCCAAGTCTCAGACTGGCCACTGGTACACACACATGCAGGTCAGATCTGAATAGCAATGCAAAAGCTTTGAAAACTGAACTCACATGGAACTATAATCCACAGAAGGCAGGTTAGAATGTTAGAATTTGTAATATGAATGTGAATGGGTTGATTGTCCAGTAAAACAAAAATAGCAAAATTTTCTACAGGATTTAAATGAACCTAGTTATCTCAAAATACTATGAAATACAAACCATAATTCCTCAGCATATGAAGAACCAGAAAAATCTCAACACACACGGGAAAAGGAAGTCAACAGACACCAATGCTAGGATGAAAGAAATGTTAGAATTATGTGACAAAAACTTTAAGGAAGCTATTATAAAATCCTCCAACAAGTAAGGGTGGATACCCTTGAAACAAACAGAAAGACAAAGTCTCAGCAAAGAAACAAGACATAGAGAAGAAATGGCAGAAATTTTAAAACTAAAAAAATGATATAACTGAAATAAAACACTCACTGGATGAGCTCAATAGCAAAATGGAAATGTTGGCGGAAAGACAGTAAACTCCAAGACAGATCAACAAAAATTATTCAAGCTGAACAAGAGAGGAAAAAAAGACTGAAAAAAAAAATCAACAGAACTCCAGGGACTTTAAAGATAATATCAAAAGGTCTAACATTTGTGTCTTCAGAGATGTAGAAAAAGAGAAGAAGGTGGTAAGAAAAAATATTTGAAGAAATAAGGGCTAAAACTCCTTCAATATGATGAAAAAAATAAACCCTTAGAAGCTCAGCAAACTCCAAACATGATGCCCCAAAGAAATCCATGCCTAGAAACATCATAACCAAATTGACTCAAAGCAAAATAAAAGAAAAATTAAAGCAAGCTGGGAAAAATGACACATTGCTTCTACCTACAGGGGAATAATAATTCCAAAACTGTAGACTTCTCATCAGAAACCATGGAATTTAGAAGGAAGCAGAATATTTTTAAAGTACTGAAAGAAAAGGCCTGTCAACATAATTGCATGCACCATAAAATAATGAGTAATCTTGGACTTTGGTAATTAAAAAAAAAACAACAAAACTTTATTCTGTGAATGACCCACTGAGTAAATGAAAAGTGACATACTACAAGAAGATATTTGCCAATAGCATATCCAACACACATTCTCCCAAACTCTCAGAACTCAACAGTAAGAAAATAAAACCTTATTAAAAAAATCATATCACAAAGAGGATGGTAAAAAAATCACATGAAATGAAGAAAAGCCATTAGGGAAATACAAATGAAAACCACATTGAACTACCACTGTATCATTTCTACACTTATAGAAATGGCTAAAATATATGGAAATACATGTGGTAACATGCCGGCAAAGAAGTAGAATAACTGGAATACAAATCAATGCTAGTGGCAATGCAAAAATAAACAGTTCTTAAAAGGTTAAACACCACATGACTCAGCAATCCCACTCCTGAGTATTTATCCTACAGAAACAAAAACTGTCACACAAATGTTTTTTGCTGTAACTGTATTCCACCCAAAGTGTAATCACTCCAAAGAATGAATGCATGGATAAACAAACTATGGTAATCTGTACAAGATAACTGTAATATAAAGGAATAATAAAATATTGTTTTCAATAAAGCAATAAAAAGTAAAAAATCTGCTTCACAGAAAAAGAGGGATGAATCTTAAACATGCTTTACAAAGTAAAAGAAACTAAACCTAAAGGCTGTTACATATTTTATTATTTCATTTATATGACACTCTAGAAAGGCAAAACTAGAGGAAAGAAGAAACCAGGAATTTCCACGTGTCAAGGGAGGGATTTGTTTATAAATAGAAGGCATGTAGAAATTTTGGGACCGGTGGGAATGCACTGTATGAACTGTGATGGTGGGTTTATCATAAATGATAAGAGTTGTACACCACAAAAAGTAAGTTTTACACTATGTGAATTTTAAAAAAATGAACCACGATGTAAGGACAAAGATAGAATGCAGGATGTGACAAACGAAAATAACTAGTATCAATGAATCACACTGAAGGAAAAAAGAACATGACCTAAGAAATGTCAGCAGTATTTTGACTAGCTACTGTAATGCTAAATTCACGAGAAAAGCATACATAAACATTGAACTCAAGCTGGAGAATTTTTCACCTGGGTATGGGTTAGGAATTCTGAAACTAATTTATATACAAGGGTAAATATAGTAGATAATGAGAGCCAGGTGTATCATTACTGAAGATATAAGTTAAAAATAAGGGTAAGAGGTTTGAATCAACCCATGGTTCCAGATCATTTGAAGGTATTAATACTGACTAGTGATTTAAAAAATACTTACATATACAGAAATACACAAACATATTCACACTTACTGATAGACATGAGAATAAGTAGAGAAGCAGTTATATGCATGAATTAATATCCATACATATAATTCTTAGCTTAATTAACTGCTAGAAACAGTTATATCCTAGTAACAATGAACTAACTTGGCGTTACACTTCTAATTACTATTCTCCATTGCTCAAAGTAGGGTACTGAAGTTCCTTACTATCATTGTATTGTTATCTATTTCTCCTTTTTGATATGTTTAGTAACTGCTTAATACACTTAGATGCTCGACTGTTGTGTGTGTATGTATTTACAACTGTTGTATCATCTTGATGAACTGTCCCCTTTATTATTATTATATAATGGCCTTCCTTGTCTCATTACTGCTTTTGGCTTCAAGTCTATTTTGTCTGATATAAGTATAAATATAGTTACTCCTGCTCTCTTTTGGTCACCACCTGCATGGAGTATCTTCTTCCATTTCTTCACTTTAAACCTGTGTGTCTTTAAAGACGTGTCTTTAAAGACATTCAAAAACATGAATCTCTTGTAGGCAGCATATAGGTGGGTCGGTTTTTTGTTTTTGTTTTTTTTTAATTCATTCAGTCATTCTGTGTCTTTTAATTGGAGAATTCAATCCATTCATATTTAGAGTAATTACTGACAGGTAAGGATTTAACTAATGCCATCTCATCATTTTTCTGGCTGTTTTGTAGTTTCCTTGTTCCTTTTTTCCTCTCGCTGCCCTTTTTTTTTTTTTTTTAAGATTTTATTTATTTATTTGACAGAGAGAGAGAGAGAAGGAAGCGAGCTCCCTGCTGAGCAGAGAGCCAATGTGGGCCTCGATCCCAGGACCCTGGGATCATGACCTGAGCCAAAGGCAGAAGCTTAACCCACTGAGCCACCCAGGTGCCCTTCTTTTGCTGCCTTCTTTTGTGAATTGTTCATTTTCCAAAAGATTATACTCTGATTCCCTTCAATTTTTCATGAATCTACTATATGTTTTTACCTTGTGGTTACCATGAGGCTTACATAAAACTTCTTATAGCTGTAACAACCTATTTTATATAATAACAACTTTTAGCACATACAAACTCACTACCATTTTACCCCCTGCACTTTTATGGTTTTAAATGCCCCAATTCAACAATGGATAGATCTTCTAGGTGAGAAAAATCAACATGGAAATGTTGGACTTGAACTATTATTTAGACCAAATGGACTTAACAGACATATAAAATATTCCATCCAAAACACACAGAGAACATTTTGCAGGATAGGGTATATGATAGGCCAGAAAACAAGTCTTAGCAGTTTAAGAGAACTGAAATCATACCCAGTACCTTTTCCAATCACAATAATATGAAATTAGAAATCAATACCAGTAGGAAAGAAGGAATCTTACAAATATGTGGAAATCAAAAGAGAAAGCAAAAAAATATTCTGAAACAAATGAAAATGGATATACAACATAAAAAAATCAATGGGATGAAGCAAAGGCAGTTCAAAGAGGGAAGTTCATGGTGATGAATGCCTATATTAAGACAAAAGAAAGGTCTTGAGGCGCCGGGTTGGCTCAGTCAGTTAAGCATCTGACTTCAGCTCAGGTCATGATCTCAGGGTCATGAGATCAAGCCCCATGTCAGGTTCTATGCAGGAAATGGAGCCTACTTAAGATTATCTCTCCCTCTTTCTCTCTGCCCCTCACTCTTGCAAGAAAAGATGGAAAAGAAAGAAAGGAAAGGGGGGAGGAGAGGGAATGGGAGAGGAGAGTCTCGAATAAATAACCTAACTTAAACCTCAAGGAAAAAAAACTAGCCCAAACTTTGCAGAAGGAAGGTAGTAACAAAGATCAGAGAATAAATAAATGAAATAAAGTTCAGAAAAGATAATGAACAAAAGAGCTGTTTTTTCATAAAGAAAAACAAAATTGATGTCTTTAACCAAACTAAGAAAAAGAGAAAAGACACAAATAAATAAAATAAAAAATGAAAGAGAAGACATTATAGGTGATTCCACAGAAATACACAGAATCACAAGACTACTAGGAACAATTATTTGCCAACAAATTGGAGAACCTAGGGGAAAAAAAAAGATAAATTCCTAGAAACATGTAACTTCCCAAGACTGAATCATGAAAAAATAGAAAACATGAACACACCAATAATGAGTAAGGAGACTGAATTAGTAATCAAAAACCTACAAACAAAAAAAAAAGTCCAGGACCTGAAGGTTTTCCTGGTGAATTCTACCAAACATTTAAAAAGAAATAACACCAATCCTTCTGAAACTCATTCAAAAATTGGAGAGGAAGGAACACTTCCAAATTCATTTTACAACATGAATGTTACCCTGATTCAAAACCAGGTAAGGACATTTCTAGAAAACTACAAACTACTCTCCCTGAGTACAGACAGAAAATCTCCAATAAAGTATTAGCAAATCAAATTCAACAGTACATTTACAGAGTCCTACACTATGATCAGTTTGGATTTATCCCTGGGAGGCAAGGACAGTTGAACATAAGCAAATCAACAAATGTGAGATACAACATTAACAGAGTGAAAGATAAACGTCAAGAAAAAGCATTTGACAAAACACAACATTCATTTATGATAAAAACTATCAACAAATTGGGTACCTCAACATAATAAACGTCATATATGACAAAGGCTCAGCTTATAACAACCTCAGGGGTGATTGGTTAAAAGCTTTCCCTTTAATATCAAAAACAAGATAAAAGTGCCCACTCTCATCATTCTTATTAACATACTACTGGAAGTCCTAGCCAGGGCAAACAGAAAAGAGAAAGAAATAAAAGGCATTCAAATGAGAGAAAAAGTAAGACTGTCTCTGTTTACAAATGATATAATCTTATATATGAAAAATATTAAATACTACGCCAATGATTAGTGTTTCTATACAGTAACAAGATATCTAAAAAAAAAAAAAGAAAACAATCCAAATTTATACTAGCATCAAAAACAGTAAATACCTAGGAACAAATTTAATCCTCAAGAATATGAGAGATCTGTACTCTGAAACTAGAAGACTTTGATGAAAGAAACTGAGGCAGACACAAAAAAATGGAAAGATGTCCTATGTTCAAGTACAGGAATTAATACTGTTAAAATGTCCACTCTACCCAAAACCATCGATAGAGTCAATGCAAACCCCATTAACATTTGCTGGCATTTTGCATACAAAGAGAAAAGAAAATCCTCTTAAATTTGTATGGAGCCATAAAGACCCCAAACAGCCAAAGAAATTTTGATTGAGAACAAAACTGGAGGCACCACACTTCTAGACTTTAAACTACATTACAAAGTTATAGTAATCAAAACAGTATGGTACTAGCATCAAAACAGAAACACAAATAAACTGAATAGACAATATAGAAATATTTCCCTGCACGTATAGTCAACTAATATTTAACAAGGGATCCAAGAATCCTCAAAGAGGAAAAGAAAGCCTCTTCAATAAATGGTCCTGAAAAAACTGAATAACCATGTGCAGAAAAGTAAAACTGGACCCCTATCTTATACCACTCACAAAAGTTAACTTGAAATGGGTTAAGGGTTAAACATAAAACCTGAAAATTACTAGGGAAAAACTCCTTGACATTGATCTTGGCAATAACTTTTTTAATGTGACACCAAATGCATAAGCAAAACAAAACTCAGTAAGTGGAACTGTGTCAACCAAAAATCTTCTGTATATCAAAAGACACAATCAACAAAATAAAAAGGCAACCTACAGAATGGGAGAAAATATTTGCAAACCATTTATCTGATACAGGACTAATATCCAAAATATATAAAGAACTCATACAAGTCAATAACAAAGAAACAAGCTGACACCTCCAAAATGAAAAATCCAATTAAACAATGGGCTGAAGACATGAACAGACATTTTTCCAAAGAAGACCTTTGGATGGCCAAGAGACATATGAAAATATGCTCAATATCACTGATTATCAGGGAAAGGCAAGTCAAAACTACAATGAGAGATCACCTCACACCTGTTAGGTGACTACAGCCAACAACACAAGAAACAACAGATGCTGTAGAGGATGTAGAGAAAGGAGAACCCTCTCACACTGTTGGTGAGAATGCAAGCTGGTGCAGCCACCGTGGAAACCCATATGGAGGTTCTTCAGAAGGTGAAAAATAGAACTACCCTACCATCTAGCAATTGTATTACTGGGTATTTACACCCCAAAACATAAAAACACTAATTCAAAGGGATACATGCATCCTGATTTTTACTGCATCATTATTTATAATAGCCAAATTACGGAATCAGCCCAAGTGTCCATCAACTGATGAATGGATAAAGAACATGTGCTATACATACATACTATAAAGTATTACTCAGCCATAAAAAAGAATTAAATCTTGACACCTGCAAGAACATGGATGGAGCTAGAGAGCATTATATGTAAGTTAGTCAGAATAAGACAAATACCGTATCATCTCACTCATGTGGAATTTAAGAAACAAACAAATAAGCAAAGGGGGGAAAATGTGAGAGAGGCAAACCAAGAAACAGACTTTTAACTATAGAGAACAAACTGATGGTTGTCAGTGAGGAGGTGGATGTAGGTAATGTGTTAGGTAGGTTAGAGAAACTGGGCAGTGCACTTGTTGTGATGAGCACCAGGGGGTATCCTGAGGTGCTGAATCACTATTTTGTATACCTGAAACTGGTGTGCACTGTATGTTAACTGGAATTCAAATAAAATCTTAAAAAATAAAATTGGGCAGAGGAAATGAACAGACATTTTTCCAAAGACACACAAATGGCCAATAGGTACATGAAAAGGTGCTCAACATCACTAATCACCACGGATATGCAAACCTCTAGCTCCATGAAAATCACGAGTTAACCCGACACCTGTTAAATGGCCATCAACAAAAAGACAAGAGACAGGGGCACCTGGGTGGCTTGGTCTTCAAGCGTCTGCCTTCACCTCAGGTCATGATCCCAGAGTCCTGGGACTGAGCCCCACATAGGGCTCCCTGCTCGGTGTAGAGTCTGATTCTCTCTCTCCCTCTCCTTCTGCCCCTCTGCACAGCTCATGCTCTCTCTCTCAAATAAATACTTAAAATCTTTTTCTTTTTTCTTTAAGATTTTATTCATTTGACAGAGAGAAACACAGCCAGAGAGGGAACACAAGCAGGGGGAGTGAGAGAGGGAGAAGCAGGCTTCCCGCTGTGCAGGGAGCCCGATGTGGGACTTGATTTCGGGTCTCCATGATCATGACCTGAGCCGAAGGCAGTTGCTTAACCAACTGAGCTACCCAGGGGCCCCAATACATAAAAATCTTAAAAAAAAAAAAAAAAAAAAAAAGAAGAAGAAGACAAGAGAGAAATGTTGGTGAGGATACAGAATGAAGGGTAACCCTTGTGCACTACTGGTTGGTGGGAATGTAACTGATACAGCCACTGTGGAAAACAGTATGGAGATTCTTCTAAAACTTAAAAACAGAACTACCGTATGAGCCAGCAATCACATTTGTGGGCATATAGTCAAAGGAAATGAAATCAGGATATTGAAGAGAGATCTATCCTCCCATATCATTAATTCATAATAGCCAAGATCTGGAAACAATCTAATATATGAAGGGATAAAGATGTGATATTTATACATATCTATATATATTATCCATTTATAGTATATATAATATTATTCAGCCATTAGAAAGAAGGAAATCCTGTCACTTACAACAACATAGATAGACCTTAAGGGCACTATGCTAAGTGAAAAAAGTCAGACAGAGAAGATAGAAACTGCATGATATATATGTGGAATCTAAAACAGCCAAACCCATGGAAACAAAGAGTTGAAGGGCTGTTATCAGGGACTGGAAGGTGAGAGAAATGGGGAGATTGTGGTCAAAGGATATGAACTTCCAACTACAAGATGAAGATGTTCTGGGGATCTATGCACAGCATTGTAATGATAGTTAACAATAATATGATATACTTAAAAGCTATTGAAAGAGAAGATCTTAAATGTTTTCACCACAAAAAGTAAAGGCAATTATGTGAGAGGAGAGAGGTATTAGCTAATGTTATGGTGGTAATTATTTTGCAATATATAAGTGTATCAAATAAACAAGCTACAAACCTTAATAAATTTACACAATGTTTTATGTCAATTATATCTCAAAAAAACTAGAAAATACAAAAATAAATTCTTTTTCAAGAAAGAAAAAAAGGTAAAAGAAGGGAGGGAGGGACGAGGAAACAAGGGTTCTTGGAAGAAATGGTTAATGGGGTCAGCAGAGAGGCTACTGCAGGGTACAGGAGCCAACAGGAAAGTGTTCTCAATAGCTAAAACTGGAATAATTTGAGTAGTATTAGATTATAACCTAAAGTATGAAAGCAATATCCCTGAATCCCATACTGATGTACCTGAATAAAGGAATAAATAGGGACACCTGGGTGGCTCAGTGGGTTAAGCCTCTGCCTTTCGGTTCAGGTCATGATCTCAGAGTCCTGGGATCGAGTCCCACATCTGGCTCTCTGCTCAGCAGGGAGCCTGCTTCCCCCTCTTTTTCTGCCAGCCTCTCTGCCTATTTGTGATTTCTCTCTCAAATAATAAATAAACAAATAAAGGAATAAAGGAATAAATAAACAGAGAAGGAACAAAAGCTCCTGCTTACAGAAAAATTCCACTTAATAGGAATGAAAGAAATACAAAAACTCCATAAGAATGACAGAGTAATAATTGCTACAGGCAAGATCCAGTGATGGATGCTAAAATTACTGATCACAGTTTAAGAACAGGATGTTTACATAGTCTACCAGTTTCTCCCTCAAATTCCTAGTATTTACAAAGGAAAAACAGTAACTGTACAGTGGAGAATCTTGGTAGACAACACTCCAGCCAAGTGATCAAGGTTAACATCACCAGTAATGCACATCAATTTCATGTGCTGCTCCCTAATGAGATCCACCGAAAGCACTGTGAATTGTGTAAGACTGATGAATCACAGACCTGTACCCCTGAAACAAATAATACATTATATGCTATAATAAAAATGAAATAAAATGAAAAACAAATCTTAAAGAAAAACCTCATGTATATATACTGAGCATATAACCTCAATATACTCCTGAGACATCAGGCAAAACTAAATAAAAACTTTCTCCAGAATAACTAATCATTTCTCTTCAAAGAGTCAATGTCATAGAAACAAGGACAGCCACAGATTAGAGGACATAAAGCAGGCATGACAACTGTAATACAAGGTGGAATCTTGGTGGGATCCTGGGTTGGATCTGAAGCAAAAAATACTCAACTATGGCAAAAATCAGATGAAATCCAAATCCAAATCAGTCTATATTTCAATTATAATTTTATATGAAGGATAGTTTCTTAGTTTTGGTAAATGTTTTATGGTTATGATGTTATGGTAAGATGTTAACACAGAGGAATCTTTGGTAAAGGACATACTGGAAACCTCTAAGATATTCTTCAGTGATCTCTGATTCCTGGTATTTTATACGCTTGTATAACCCCTAATCCTTGAGAAAATAGAGATTCATTTCTACTGAAGAGAAAGTGGCAGAAGTGGTGAGATTCACTTAGAAAGTTAGGTTACAAAGAGTATATAACATTTGTCTTGGGTATCCTTCCCTGTTCTCTCACATGCTCACTCTGAGGGACATTTAGCTGTCATATTTGTGCTGCCTTATGGAAGGAAGGAAATGATGTCTCTGGCCAACAGCCATGTGAACAAACCTGGAAGCATACCCTCTCAATCAAGCCTTGATAGGGGCTACAGCTGCAGGCAGTCCCTTGTCTGCGACCTTCTAACCCTGAGCCTAAAGCACCCAGCTAAGCTTCACCTAGATTTCTGACTCACAGAAACCTGTGTTAACATTAGGATAGTATTGTTTTAAGCTGCTATATTTTACAGTAATATGTTACACAGCAATAAATAATTAATACAAGAACTCTTCCTACTATTTTTGTAACACCTCTGTAAGTTTAAAATAACCTCAAAATTAAAGTTTTAAAATAATACATACGTATATATAGTTTTGAATTAGTTTTTTTATTTTTTAAAGATTTTATAAAGATTTTCTTTATTTATTTGAGAGACAGAGAGAGAGCATGAGAGGGCGGGAGGCTCAGAGAAAGCAGCAGACTCCCTGCTAAGCAGGGAGCCCAATACGGGGTTCGATCCTGGGACTCGGGGGTCATGACCCAAGCTGAAGGCAGATGCTTAACCGACTGAGCCACCCAGGTACCTTCTGAATTACTATGGGCTCTGGAGTTAGACAAACCTAGATTCAAATGCCACCTCTTAAGATTTAATAATAGCCATGATGTTGATGTGATGTTGGGCCAAACATTTAATTTCTCTAAGTACTAGGATTTTAAAATCATGTTGATTATATTACATATAAAATAATAACTGCATCTACTCTAACAGATGGCATTTAGTACATTCTAGACAAATGGCATTATTATTATTTCATATCTATAGTCATCTATTATTTTCTTCTCATTCAAGGAATTCAACTCTAATTCAGTATTTTAATATTGAAATCAGAAACCGACCCTGTTTTTTTGGATCCAATCCAATTCTAAATCACTAAGTTCTAGAGCTATAAGGGACCTTGCAGCAGCTTTTCAAGCCTTTCCTCCCACCATCATCCACATGACAGTACCAAAGATATTAAATGACTTGTCCAGGAGGATAGCTGATACAGAAGCTGGTAACAGGGTTCAAGATTTAGGGAGACACTACCATGCAGTGAACAAGCTCTTGCTTTAAAAAGACTTCACCAGAATGACCATTCTGTTGCTTACAAATAGCAGTATGTGTGGGGGCACCTGGATGGCTCAGTTGGTTGAGCATCTGATTCTTGGTTTCAGCTCAGGTCATGATCTCAGGGTGTGAGACTGAGCCCTTGTCACGCTCCACCTCAGCAGGAAGCCTGCCTGAGATTTCCTCTCCCTCTCCCCCAGACCCTCCCACCTTCAATTAAATAAGTAAATAAATAAATCTCAAAAACAAAAACAAAAACAAAACCCAGCATTATGTGAGACAATGCTGTCTGCTGACAAAGTAGCAATATCAGTGTCTCGGTTTCCCACAGAGTAAATATGGATACAACCACTTACCTCATAAGGTTATCATGAGCATTAAATGAGATAACATATGTAAGTCCCTCACTGGCATGACTACCACATGTGAATGCTGAATTAACGTTTTTTTCCCTTCTTTCTTTCCAAGCCCAGGGCTCTTCACTATGATATGCTGCCTTCTCAACTATAAGGTGGAACATGAAAAACCCAGGGTAATTCTGTTTAGCTGTATCTTAAAGGATTCAAAATGTAAAACTGAATTAATGATAGTCTTAAGATTAGGGTGAATAGTATAAACCTAACACATTTATTCCTGACCTGGATTTCCTTTCCTATAATACACTGTAAAGTGGGACATCACATCAGAGAGAACATTATATTGACATACATTACCAGTAATGTTAGCCTGGATAACTTGGCTAAAGTGATGTCTGCCAGGATTCTCACTTGGAAAAGTACTTTTTTTTAATTATTATAAATACTAAATATTTGAGGAGAATCATGAAATGGAAACTAAGAGAGAAGGGAGAGAGAGAATATGCGCGAAGAAGCGAGAGAGTGAGCATGGGCACACATCCCAAAGCCTGGTGTTCAACATATTTACATACATAATACAATAAATAATTAGTAAATTGTACCATGAGATGATCAAAGACTCTTTCCAAAGTAATTCAATGTTTTGAAATACTCAATCCCAAGTCTTGTCAAAAGCCCTCTGAAATTATGAATACATTGCTTTCAGACGTTCTCTCTCGCTTAGGTATTTATGTCTTGAAAGACTTCTAGAAGACACGTCAGATATAGACCTCCCCTAAGAAAAACTACACTGCCTCTCCCCCAAGAACTTACATTTGCTTAAGTATTTAAAACCCTTTATCACAAATTCCATCAGCTTGCTTGTCATCACATTGAGACTCACCGATCTGCAGATACCGGAGTCCCTTCTGGACTGGAATATCCTTCCAGATCTGAAATGTTCACTTGTGTTTGCCTTGAGGTTACTATCTGGCTATTCTGAAAAAGTATGGTTTTCAAGTCCTGAGAAATAGTATTACTATCTGGAAGAGGAGACTGTACAACTTGGAAGTCCGGTGAAGATTTAGGTCCTAGAAAACCTACAGATTGTTGATTCTGTGCTACAGGTTTACCGGTCAATAATTTGGAGGTTGGTTCCAATGATCTTGAAGATATAGCTTGTAGGTCAGAGTTAAACTCACTATTCATTCTTGTTTTAGAAGCAGGATCCAATGAGTGAAATCTTTTATCTAAGGTTCCACTATCCAACTCGGAAGGAGTCTTGGGATAAAGAGTTATATGAACACAAGAAAGTGCTTTTCTATTTGAGGGTGGAGTAGATGCAGATGTTATTAATGTACACTGATTTGGGGCTGACTGGGACACCACATTATCGAACTTGGCTTCAACATTTATCATATTGGAAATGTATGATTTAAAGTTATGTTGGTTATTCTTTTCCACTACATAATCCTGACCTTGAGGAAGAGGGGAATGATATTTTCCCATGTGATCTACATCTGATGGGATTTTGCTTTGTTCAAAGAGCTGACGTTGTTCAAGAAAAATGGAAGGAAGGTCTGAAGCTATATAATCCTGACCTTGAGGAAAGGGAGAGTGGTTTTCTCTCATCTGATGATCTAAATGAGGGGCTTTGCTTTGTTCAAAGAGTTCTCGTTTTTCAAGAAAAATGCGACAAGGAAGGTTTGGAGCTACATAATCCTGATGTTGAGGAGGGGGAGAATGGTGTTTTTTCACATGGTGATCTGCATGTGGGACACTCCTTGGTTCAAAGAGCTCTCGTTGTTCAAGAATAATGTGCGAAGCAAGATCTGGAGTTATAGTTACATTCTTCTCTTTTACTCCTAGTGTGGAACTTGGTCTGCTCATGCTAATGAAGGTATGGTTACCAGAAAAATGAACTTCCTTGACATTGCTACCCTTTGCACTGGTACTGGGCTCAGAATCACTGCCTTTAAAATCTGATCTTTCTAAGAGTTTTTCTTCTGGCTGAGAATGTTCAACAGATAATTTTTGGCTTTGCCTACTACTTTCTGCTAAAATAGTCATAGCTTTATCTGGTGAATGATTAACAATTTTAAATGATGAAGGGGAAGAGGTTCTCTGTTCTAGATCTCTGGGAGGATTTTGCTCTTCAGTGAAATGAGAATTAAATACCCCCACAGAGGCTCCAGTACACTGGCTACCTTCAGTAACACCAACCTTAAGAACAGAGGAATCTGAAAAGCATTTAGAATGTCGGTGAGATGCAAAAGTGATGGAAGTAGTAAATTTTTTCAAGGGTTCTGGGGGCAGCATTTGTGATGAAGAATGACAATCCATTTCTTCAGATGGCACATAAGCAGGTTCTACTAATTCTGACAGCCAAGGGTCTATCTTTTCATGGAATGGCATTCGAAGACCCTGGCTAATTCTGAAGTCATCAGCTGTAAAGTTTTGAAAAGGGGAATGACTTCGTAACTGCAAGGAATTCCAAACTTTGAAATGGGGGTTACTCTGGTCTAGTGATTTGGAAAGGTCGATGTGTCTGGTTCTCCATGATGATGGACTCCGTTGTCCTCTGATCATTTCTGAGGGGTCAGCAGATCTGAAAACATAAGGGTGACTATCCAATTGTGGTTGTTCAGCAGTTAGAGTCCTGAAACATCCTTTTTCATGGCTCTCAATAATAATATGACTACATACAGCTTCAGGCTTGCATCCTATTCCCCGTGGACTCCGTAAACCCTAGAAGATATAAACAAGTTCTTACTTGTAGTCCAAACAGCTATATATAAAAACCAGTTATATAATCCAGGCTAAGATTTGACCACAAAAGTCCTGTTATCTTTTACAATAAAACAGGTAAGAACATAACAAAGAAGGCAGTTAACTATAGGATAAAATGGTTCATGTAACTAAGATTACACAGTTAATTTCTTCTGAAAACATTTCATTAAACTAACAAAAGTAAGACTACTTTGGTTCCTCAGAATTCTTCTTTTTGCTTTTAGTAACAGAGGTCCCTTACCCTAACTTTTGCTGGTCACATGGCCACAGAGCTGGAGACCTTTCCAGGTTCCTTTGTACCTAGGTGTGACCGCATGACTAGGTTTAGACCAATGGTATATGAGCAAAAGCAGTTAAATATAACTTCTGCTTTCTGTCCTTAGAAAATCAAATTCTTGACCTCCATGTTCCCCTATAACCACCATCACTACCATCATCATTACTCTTGCCAGCTAAAAATGGTAATATCTAGAACAAAAAAATGGCTTAACTGCCAAGCCTGCTTGGGTCTTTGGATAACTTCAAAGAACGGAGTTCCTTTTCCTATCCTAGACTACTATGGAAAAGGAAAATAAAATTCTACCATACATGAGCCATTGCATTTTTGGGGTCTCTTTGTTATAGAATCTTGGCCTACACCCTAACATTTTACCAATAAGAATAAGGAAAAAACTATTCCTAAGAACAGGAAAAAGAATGAATACTTCTTTCTGGGGTATCGGGCTACCATAAGTATAAAACTTTTTTTAAATTTCTGTTATACCTATGAAGTCGTTACCTGGCATCCTATTTGATAACAGCCACATTTGATTTCAATAAAAAATACCTGAAATTCTGCTGTCACTTCCAATGTAATGGAGTAGTTGTGCTTTCTCCTATTTGTTTGATAAGTACAACTAAAAGTCCTACGCATTATATATAAAACAAATGGAAGAATTACCTAAAAGATGTAGAGAAGGCAGGCAGGGTAGGGATTTGGGGACCATAGCAATGACATGGTAGTGAAATCCCTGGTTTTGTTTTGTTTTGTTTTGTTTTGTTTTAACTTATATAGTCCAGATTTGGGAGCTAAAGAAGCCAGCAACACAGGAAAAAAAGGCATAGACAAAGCCTCTAATAAAAATCCACTCTCATTAGCTTAAAAAACCCCAGTAAATGTGAAGTCTAGCAAGACAGAAACCTTTTAGACCATAACTGCTCTATTCTAGCTAAACAACACAGGGAAAAGAAAAAACAAAAAAACCAAAAAACTGCTTTCTCATATCAGTAAAGGCTGAATGAGGAACCTAAACCTCGACCCTTGCTAAATGATTACAAAACACCCCAACATCCAAGCCAAGGTATTAGAGATGGCCAAGCAGGGGCCCAGGACCTGTTTTTAACCTTGATGGCTGGTAAGGAGCTACCCCTTCCTGTGGCATCAGTGTAGACCACACAGGGAAACTGGACTTTTCCATTCAGCAGCAATGATGGGCCTCTCTCTCTCCCACCTACAGGCTGGAAGAAAATTTTGCAACCCTCATATCCACTAAAAGACTCCTATCTGACACACATAGAGATGTTGCAAACCTTAACAGCTTTAACAACAACAAAAAGACAACCTAATTAGAAAAATGGGCAAACCCCAACATTTCACTTACTAGAATAGAGAAGGGATATAGGGGCATAACATGTTCAACACCATTTACATTAGGGAAATGTGTATGAAAACTACAAATACTGCTTTTGCACAGCAAAGGAAACAGTCAACAAAACCGAAAAATAACTGATAGAAGATATTTGCAAATGACATATCAGATAAAGGGCTAGTATCCAAAATCTAGAAAGAACTTATCAAACTCAACACCCAAAGAATAAATAATCCAATCAAGAAATGGGCAATAAACATGAACAGACATTTCTCCAAAGAAGACATCCAAATGGGCCAACAGACACATGAAAAAATGCTCAGTATCACTAGGCATGAGGGAAATAAAAATCAAAACCACAGTGGGGTATCACTTCACACCACTCAGAATGGCTAAAATTAACAAGTCAGAAAATGACAGATGTTGGCGAGGATGCAGAGAAAGTGGAACCCTCCTATACTATTGGTGGGAATGCAAGCTGGTGCAGCCACTCTGGAAAACAGTATGGAGGTTCCTCCAAAAGTTGAAAATAGAGCTACCCTATAACTCAGCAAATGCACTACTAGGGATTTGCCCCAAAGAAACATATGTAGTAATCTGAAGGGGCACTTGCACCCCAATGTTTATAGCAGCGATGTCCACAACAGCTGAACTATGTAAAGAGCCCAGACGTCCACTGACAGATGAATGCATAAAGAAGATGTGGTGTGTACATACCATACACACACACACACACACACACAATGGAATATTACTCAGGCATCAAAAATGAAATCTCGTCATTTGCAACAATGTGGATGGAACTAGAGGATATTATGCTAAGCAAAATAAGTCAATAACAGAAAGATAATTATCATATGATCTCACACAAATGTGGAATTTAAGAAACAAAACAGGATCATAGGGGAAGAGAGGAAAAAATAAAATAAGATGAAACCAGAGATGGAGACAAACTGTCTCTCAACCATAGGAAACAAACTGAGGGTTGCTGGAAGGGGTAGGGATGGAATAACTGCATGATGCAATTAAGGATGGCATGTGATGTAATGAGCACTGGGTGTTATATAAGACTGATGAATCACTGACCTCCACCTCTGAAACTTATATGTTAATTGAACTTAAATATAAAATATAATTTTTTTAAAAACTATAATGATTCTTCTGCATCTACTGAGATGATCCATATTTTTTTATCCTTTTGCATGTTAATGTGATGCATCGTATTGATTTATTGCAAATATTTAGCCACCTTCACATTCCAGGAAAAAAATCCCACTTGATCATGGTGTATGATTTTTTTAATGTATTATTAGATTGAGTTTGCTAATATTTTGTTGAAGATTTCTTCAACTATGCTCATGACATACTGGCCTACAGTACTCTTTTTTTTTTTTTTTTTTTTTTTTTTTTTTTTTTTTTTTTTTTTTTTTTTTTTTTTTTTTGGTAATGTCTATACAATTTTGGTATCAGGGTAATACTGGCATCATAAAATGAATCTGAAAGTTTCCTTCCTCTTCTAATTTTTGGAATAGTTTGAGAACAGATATTAACTCTTCTTTAAATGCCTGGTAAAGGGATGCCTGGGTGGCTCAGTTCATAAAGTGTCTGCCTTTGGTCAAGTCATGATCCCAAGGTCCTGGGATCAAGTCCTGCATCCGGCTCCCTGCTTGGCAGAGATCCTGCCTCTCTCTCTCACTCTGCCCTCAAAACTAAACAGCTAGAGTAATCAAAACAGGGTAGTACTGGCACAGGATAAACATAGAGATCAAGAGAACAGAACTCACAGTCCATACATAAACACTAACATTTACAGTGACTTGATTTTCAATGAAGGAGCCAAGAAAATCCATGGGAAAAGAATAGTCTTCTCAATAAACAATGCTAGGACAATTGGTTATCCATGTGTAAAAGAAAGAAATTGCATTCCATACATAAAAATTAGCTCTATGAGTATAGGCAGCACAAGTATATAAACCTGTACAATATACAATTGTGTATATGATGTGTATGTATAATATATACAATTGTGTAGGACAGTTCCACAAAAACTTAAAAATTGAATGACCATATGATCTAGCAATTTCACTTCTAGATATATACCCCCCAAAATTAAAAAGCAGGGTCTCAAGGAGATATTTGTACACTTATGTTCACAGTACCACTATTCACAGACAATCAAAAGATGCAAGCAACTCAAGTGTCCACTAATGGATGAATGGATAAACAAAATGTGTATACACACACACACACACACACACACACACACACACACACACACAATGGAATATTATTTAGGCTTAAAAAGGAAAGAAACTGAAACATGCTATAACACAGATGAACCTTGAAGACATAATGCTAAGCAAAATAAGATAGTCACAAATACTATATGATCACATTTTTATGAGATACTTAAAGGAATCAAATTCATAGACACAGAAATTAGAATGGTCAAATTCATAGATGCAGAAATTAGAATGGTTGCCAGTGGTTGGGAAGAAAGGGAAATGAGTTATGGTTTAATGGATATATAGTTTCAGTTTTACAAGAAGAGTTCTGGACAGCAATTATACAACAGTGTGAATATTGTTAACACAACTGAACTGCATACTTAAAAATAGTTAGGATGGGTGACACAGTCAGTTAAGCATCTGCCTTTGGCTCAGGTCATGGTCCCAGAGTGCTGGGATCAAGCCCCAAATCAGGCTTCTTGCTCAACAGGGAGTCTGCATCTCCCTCTTCCTCTGCCCCTGCCCTTGCTTGTGCGCGCGCTCGCTCTCTCTCTCTCTCTCAAATAAATAAAATCTTTAAAAAAAAATAGGTAAGGTGGTAAATTTTGTTATGTATATTTTACAGAATTTTCAAAGATAAACTTTATATTGCCTCAAAAAGGATCACAGACTTAAATATAAGAACTAAAACTAAGTATCTTTCAAGAAAGATAAATCTTTGTAATTATGAGGTATGCCATAATTTCTTATTGTAACACCAAAAGCATAAGCAATAAAGGAGAAGTGTAAGTTGGATTTCATCAAAGTAAGAAACTTGTGCTTCAAAGGTCACCATCAATAAAGTGGAACGATAGCACACAGAATGGGAGAAAATATCGGCAAACTGTATATCTGTTAAGGGACTAATATTCATAATAAATAAAAAACTCCTAATTTTCAACAGTAAAAAAGACAAATTATTTTAAAATGGACAAAGGAAGGTGGAAAAAAGTGCACTTGTGATGAGCACTAGTTGTATGGAAGTACTGAATCACTATATTGTACACCTGAAACTGATATTACATCGCATGTTAATTAACTGGAATTTAAATAAAAACATAAAAATAAAGTAGAAAATTAAAGGATTGGGATAGAGACATTTTTGCAAAGATAAATGAATGAAAAGCACATGAGATGTTCAACATTATTAATCATTAGAAAATAAAAAATGCAATGCTATTTTATATCTGACAGAACTACTACAGTCAAAAAGAAAATAACAAGTTGGAAAGAATGTGGAGAGGGGTTCCTGGGTGGCTCAGTGGTTAAGCCTCTGCCTTCAACTCAGGTCATGGCCCAAGTCTCGGGATCGAGCCCTGCATCAGGCTGCCTGCTCAGGGAGAAGCCTGCTTCTCCCTCTCTCACTCCAGCTGCTTGTGTTCCCTCTCTGGCTGTGTTTCTCTCTGTCAAATAAATAAAATCTTAAAAAAAAAAAAAAAAAAAGAATGTGGAGAAATTGGAACCCCTATATATTGCTAATACATAGGAATGCAAAATGGTGCAGCAGTTACATTGGAAAACTATTTGTTGGAGCCTTAAAATGCTAAACATTTGTCCTAGAAGCTCCACTCTTAGGTATGTACACAAAGGACATGCAAACATGACCACTTGAAAATGTGCACTTATGTTCATGGCAGCACTATTCACAAGAGCAAAAAAGTGGGAAAAAAACAAATGTCGATCAACTGGTGAATGGATAAATAATATCTATACAAAGTAATATTATCTGACAATAAAAATATTCATTCATGCTGCTACACAACATGGGTGAATCTTAAAAACATTATACTGAATACAAAAAGGCAGTCATAAAAGATCGCATAGGATTCCACTTATATCATATATCCAGAAGAGGCAAATCCATAGAGAAAGTGGGTTAGTTTTTGCCTAGGGCTAGGAGAATTAAGGGGAGGAGAGAGGATAATAAAAATGTTCTAAAATCAATTATTGTACTTTGCACAATGAAGTAAAAAAACCCCAAACTATATACTTTAAATGGGTGAACCTTACAGTATATAAGCTGTACTGAGGTTACTTTTATAACCTGTAACTGTTTAGCTGATTCATGTCCTTTATTAATTTCCAGAGATAATTTCTCAATTACAAATTTCACTTATAAGATCTGTTTATCAGCTTATATTATTTATATTGTTCAGTTTACTATCAGAAGTCACAGATTTCAATGTCACAAACCAGAAAAGAAATAATTTTCCCCGTCACATAAAATAAAAAACACACAAAATGAAACACACACATTCATGCAGACACAGTCACTTAGCATTAGCAGCAAAATTCTACTTCCTACAACAAAATGAAACATGGATTACCAGTCACGCAAAACTTCAATGAAAATCAAACTTACGGAAACAAATGGTTTAAAAAATACATAAGGGTTACTATAAGGTTGAGTGTAAAATTTAAGAAAAAATTCTAACTTATCACAGAATTATCTAAGAGGGATAATTTTGTAAGTTCATAGTTTCAAGATCTCAAAAAATTTTTAAGAAGTTAAAAAACGTCTATCCATATTAGAACCAACAAGTATTCTAAGTGTTATTTTTAAATATTTTCTGGAAAAACTTGAAAATCAACCTTAGAGGAAACCCATATCCATTAAGCAATTTCTACCCCTTCTCCCCTATACTTCAGCAATAGGCAATTACTAATAAGCTTTCTGTCTCTATGAATTTACTTACTCTGGTTATTTCCTATAGATGGAATGATATATGTCATATATAGGTTCTTTCTACTTAGCATGTTTTCAAGGTTCACCAATACTGTAGCATGTATCAAAACATTTTGCACTTATTTATGGCTGAATAATATTTCATTGTATGGAATATGCCATACTTTATTTAATTGTTGCTGATGAACATTTAGTTGTTTCTACCTTTTGGATTTTGTGAACAGTGCTGCTATGAAAACTTACGTACAATTTTAGCTTGAACATCTGTTTCCAATTGTTTTGGGTACATACCTAATAGTGGAATTGCTGGGACTGACTACTATTACTATTATTATTATTTGCTATCCTGTTTAACTACCTGAGGAAACACAAAGCTGTTTTTCACAGTGACAGCACTATTTTTCATTTCCACCAGTAATGTTCAAGGGTTCCAATTTCACCATATCCTTGCCAAGACTTTTTATTTTCCATTTTCTTAAAATATAGCTACCCTGGTAGGTATGAAGTGATGTTACTGTCCTTAATTTCTTCATATGGCTTTGAGTTGCTCTCCAGTGTCTTTTCATCTCCCCTGAATGACTTCCTGGAGCATTTCTCCCATGACAAATTCCCTAAGTCAATCTTTATCTAGTCTTAAATTCCTGCACATTTTGAAAGATAGTTTAGCCAGATGTGGAATTCTTGGTTGGCAGTGTTTTCTTTTGTTTTGCTTTTTAATACTTTAAATACATCACCCCCACTCCCTATAGGCCTCCATGCTTTCTAAAGAGAAGCTAACCATTAATCTTATTGAAGATCCCTTGGTACGTGATGATATACTTCCTACTTCTGCTTAAAAGATCTCCCATCTTTGGTTTTTGACAATTTGACTATAGTGAATCTCAGTGAAGAACTCTTTCACTTAATCCTGCTTGCAGTTCATTAAGCTTTTCGGATGTACAGATACATGATTTCCATCAAGTTTGGGAGTATTGATCAGACATTGCCTCTACTCCATTCTCTTCTCTCTCTCATTCCAGGATTTTCATTATTACATATGTTGGTATACTTGATGGTATCTCATGGCTCTGTTTCTTTGTTTTTGGTGCAAAAAGGTGGTTTTATTAAAGCATGGGGACAGTACCTGTAGGCAGAAAGAACTGCACTGGAGTTGTGAGGAGCAACTGATTATATCTCATGGCTCTGTTAATTGTTCTTCATTTTCTTCTCTTTTTGGGCCTCAGACTTTATAATCTGAATTGATCTTCAAGTTTATGGATTCTTTGTTCTGCCTACTCAAACCTGCTGCTGAAATATTCAAGTGGATTTCTATCTCTTCTTTTGATGTCTCTATTGGATTACCCATCCTTTTTTGGTTTTTAGTTTTGAACCATAGCTTTCTTTAGCTGTTTGAGCATATTTAAGACAGTTGACTTAAAATCTTGTTCTAGTAAGTGTAATTCCTGGGCTTCCTCAGGCACAGTTTTTATTAATTACTTTTTCCCTGAGAATGACCATTTGGTTTAACTACTTCATAATTTGTTAGAAATGAACATAGTAACTCTAGATATCAGATTCCCCTCCCTACCTAGGGTTTATTTTTACTTGTTGTAGATTGTTGTTGTTTTTTGGATACTTTTCTAAACTACTTTTCATGAAAGGTTTCTATTCTTTCTTGTATGTAACATGGAAGTCTATTATGTTCTTAAGCTTAATAACCAGCTGTGTAGCAGGGAAGGAAAGGAAAAAAGGAAAGGAAAAGGAAAAGGAAAGGAACAATGGTGGGAGGAGGGAAAAAGCCTCTATTAGTCTATTCTGATTTTCTCCAAGTTAGAGAATTTCTTCAGTCCTTAGCCATATCATTTACAATACTACTTGACACTCCACTTCTTGCTTGTGCAACACAAAGCCTGAAAGGTTACCCAAAGTGAAATTCAGGGTATCCTCAGGCCTTTCTGAGTATAAGTCCAGCCCTGGGCATACACCTGGCCTTCTCAATTCCCCAATATAAGCAGGAGTCTCTGAAAGTCCTTTTCCCCCCAAGTATTCCCCTTTCTCAAATGCTGCCTTCCCAAGCTTTTTAGTGTGCTTATTGTTTCTCTTGATATCTCTTGGCCCAGGCTGCTTTAGCAGATACTTTGGCTGTTAAATATTTTCAACAAACACTTGCACAGAAGCTGCCCGACAGGTTAAAGCAGTCTACAACAATTTGTTAAGAAAAAGGTTTGCACTGTGTCCTTTGTAAACACTAACCTATCCCAGGAGTGAGATCTGTCATCTTCAAAGGTACAATAAATTGAGGGATGGTAGGCAGGCAATTTAAGGTGTCACAGCACTCACTTATGAAGCGCAGCACCTTTTTACGTCAGTAGTGGTTCCTGATTTACTTCTAAAGTTCTGACTAGATGCCAGAGTTTTACAAAAGTTCATTCTGACAGATTTTGCTAGCCTGCTGAGACTTTTTTATGTGGGAAGGGAGACCTAGAGTTCTCTAGTTCACCATTTTTGGTAACATCACTCACAAATGTTTTAATGCAAAAAAAAGTATCTGACCTTTGATTATGCTAACTGCAAATTTCAACACACACTCTTTATCATATTGAAGCACGTTGTTCTACTCTAATTTAAAAAAGTATTTTTAATTGGGAACAGATACTCATTTTTTACTTTAATTCCGAAATACCTATTTGGAGACTACTGAGATAACTGTGGTTTTCCCACTAATATAATACATAGATTTATAAATTACATATTTTTGCTTTGCTAGATCAAGCCTTACTTCTCAATACAATTTTTCTTAAATATAATATCAAGTGCCAATATTAATGCCTATTTTAAACATTTTTGCATCTGTATTTGTCACAGGGATTTTTTAAAAATACATATATGTTTTATTGTGGTAAAAACACTTAATATGAGATGTGCCCTCTTCACAAAGATAACGTATCGCTAACTATGAGCACCATGTTATGAACTAGATCTCTAGAACTTGCCCATCTAGCATAATTGAAACAATATACCACTGAACAGCAATTCCCCATTTCCTCTGCCCCACAGCTCTGGAAATTACTCTTTCTGTGAGTTCAACTATTTTAGAAATCTTATGTAAGTAGAACCATACACTTGTTGTTTTTGGAGAAATATCTATTCATAAGGCCTTTGCCCATTTTTTTTAAAGATTTTATTTATTTAGTTGACAGAGAGAAACACAGCGAGAGCGGGAACACAAGCAGGGGGAATGAGAGAGGGAGAAGCAGGCTTCTCGCCGAGCAAGGAACACGACATGGGGCTCAATTCCAGAACTCCAGAATCATGACCTGAGCCGAAGGCAGATGCTTAACAACTGAGCCACCCAGGTGCCCCTTCTTTATTTATCAGGTTTAGTTTTGCAATTACAGTGTAGGAGTTCCTCATGTGTTCTGGATGTTAACCCCCTTATAAGATGTGCGATTTATAAATATTTTCTCCCATTCCATTGTTAGATTTTTTAACCCTACTCACTGTTTTCCTTGCTCTGCAGAAGCTTTTTAGTCACAATTGTCTATTTTTGCTTTTGTTGTCTATGCTGTAACTGTAAGGTATCATGGACGAGTTTTCAAGGTAGCCACAAAAAAAAACTTACAGAAGATAAAGGGTGTGGGGATAAAGCAACCAAAGCCCATCCCAGTAAAAAATTTACAAATCACAGAGGAGCAAGTTGGCGGAGGAGTAGGAAACCCAAAGATCGTCAGGTCCCAGGAATTCAGCTAGATAATTATCAAACCATTCTGAATACCTACAAACTCAACAGGAGATTGACCAGAAGAATAGTAGCAATTCTATGAACAGAAAATTGAACATGTTTTGGAAGGTAGGTTATGCGGAGAAGTGAATCGGAGGCGAGATATGTGAAGACAGACCGCGGGAAGAGGGTCTGGCTCCTGGCAAGCGGGAGAAGAGTGCAGCACAAAATCAGAACTTTTAGAAGCCTGTTCCACTAAGGGACCTCACTCCAGAGGCTAAGCAGGGGGTAGAGCCCTCATGGGGACAGTGTGGTCTCAGGACCCACTGGGTCACAGAAAGACCATGGGTGCCTGAGCATGGCAGAGCTCCCAGGTATCGGAGCAGATACTGGGTGCAGAGATGGAGCTGAGGAGTGGGCTCTCAGCTCAGGGTGACCTTAAACTGTGATCCAAGGCACAGTCGGGCCACTGTTCTTTAAGCAGGGACCCCAACAAGCGGCAAATCTGGGGACATCTACCTTCCTCCCCCAGGAGGAGTCACTAGGGAGTAATCGACTGCTTTTCTCTAAGGGCTCAATGAGAAGTGGCCCCAAACTCTCAGCTCCTCTGAGCTGGAGTTTGGGAGGCTGCCATCTTCATTCCTGTCCTCCAAAGCTATACTGAAAGGTTTTAGGGAACAAAAACTACGAAAAACAAACCTGAGCAGATTACTTAGCTTGGACCCTGGCAAGGAGGATGCAATTCCGCCTCGGGCAAAGACATTTGAGAATCACTGCAACAGGTCCCTCTCCCAGGAGATGAGCAAGAACATCCAGCAAAGACCAAGTTTACCAATCAAAGAGAACTGCAAAACGCCAATGCCAAAGGAATACAGCACACAAAATTTTCCCCATGATTCTTTAGTCTTTCAAAGTTAAATTTTTAAACTTTTCATTATTTTTTCTTTTTCTATTTCTCTGAATGTTTCTTCTTTCCTATTTTAACCTATTTTAATTATTTTATCTTATCAATATCTTTTTTAAAATCTTTCTTAATTTTCACTTTTATAGTCATATTCTATCCCTTCACTGTATTTAACCTTATTTTTTGTATTAAGTTTCTCTTTCTTCAAAATTTTAGGAGATAGTTTCATCCAACACACTAAAATACACCCAAAATCAAGTGTGTGGCTCTGTTCTATTCACCAGCCTAATCATATGTTAGTATATATTTTTCTGGGGTCGTTGTTACCCTTTTAGCATTTTGTTCTCTCATTCATTCATTCTTCTCTGGACAAAATGACAAGGTGGAAAAACTCACCTCAAAAAAAAAAAAAAAAAAAAAAAAAAAAAAAAAAGAACAAGAGGCAGTACCAACTGCTATGGGGCTGACCAATACTGACATTAGCAAGCTGTCAGAACTAGAGTTCAGAATGACAACTGTAAAGATGGTAGCTGGGTGTGAAAAAAGCATGGAAGATACTAGAGAATCCCTTTCTGGAGAAATAAAAGAACTAAAATCTAACCAAGTTGAAATAAAAAAAGCTACTAATGAAGTGCAATGAAAAATAGAGGCTCCTAATGCCAGGATAAATGAGGCAGAAGAGAGAATTAGCAATATAGAAGACCAAATGATGGAGAATAAAGAAGCTGAGAAAAAAAGAGATAAACAACTACTGGACCACAGAGGGAGAATTCAAGAGATAAGTGATACCATAAGACGAAACTATATTAGAATAATTGGGATCCCAGAGGAAGAAAGAGAGAGGGGGGCAGAAGGTATATTGGAGCAAATTATGGCAGAGAACTTCCTTAATTTGGGGAAAGAAACAGGCATTCAAGTCCAGAAGGCACAGAGAACTCCCTCAAAGTCAACAAAAATAGGTGAACACCCCAATATCTAATAGTAAAACTTACAATCTCAGAGACAAAGAGAAAATCCTAAAAGCAGCTCAGAACAAGAGGTAACCTACAACAGTAGAAATATTAGATTGGCAGCAGACCTATCCATAGAGATCTGGCAGGCCAAAAAGTATTGGTATGATACTTTCAGAGCACTAAACAAACAAACAAAAAATACGCAGCCAAGATTATTATATCCAGCTAGGCTGTCCCTGAAAATAGAAGGAGAGATAAAAAGCTTACAGGACAAGCAAAAACTAAAAGAATCTGCAAACACCAAACCAGCCCTATAGGAAGAAAGGGGTACTCTAAGCAAAGAGAGAGCCTAAAAGTAACAGACAAGAAAGTAACAGAGACAATATACAGTAACAGTCACCTTACAGGTGACTAAATGGCACTAAATTCCTATCTTTCAATAGTTACCCTGAATGTAAATGGGCTAAATGCCCCCAATGAAAAGACAGAGCAGATCAGAATGGATTAAAAAAACAAGACCCATCGATACGCTGCTTGCAAGAAACTCATTCTAGACCCAAGGACATCTCCAGATTTAAAGTGAGGGGCTTGAAAACAATTTACCATGCTAATGGACACCAAAAGAAAACTGCGGCGGCAATCCTTCTATTAGATAATTTAGATTTTAAGCCAAAGACAATAATGAGAGATGAGGAAGGAAACTATATCATACTTAAAGAGTCTGTCCAACAAGATCTAACAATTTTAAATATCTATGCCCCTAACATGGCACAGCCAACTATATAAACCAATTAATAACAAAATCAAAGAAACAAATTGACAATAATACACAGTAGAGGACTTTAACACTACCCTCACTGAAATGGAAAGATCATCGAAGCAAAAGATCAACAAAGAAATAAAGGCTTTAAATGACACACTGGACCAGATGGACAAAACAGATATAGTCAGAACATTCCATCCCAAAGCAACAGAATACATATTCTTCTCTAAATGGAACATTCTCCAGAACAGATCACATCCTGGGTCACAAAGCAGGTCTCAGCCAGTATCAAAAGACTGGGATCATTCCCTGCATATTTTCAGACCACAGTGCTTTGAAACTAGAACTCAACCACAAGAGGAGAGTTGGAAAGAACTCAAATATATGGAGGCTAAAGAGCCTACTAAAGAATGAATGGGTCAACCAGGAAATTAAAGAAGAATTTAAATGATTCATGGAAACAAATGAAAATGAAAACACAGCTGTTCAAAATCTTTGGGATGCAGCAAAGGTAGCCCTGAGAGGAAAGTATATAGCAATACAAGCCCTTCTTAAGAAAGAAGAAAGGACTCAAGTACACAACCTAACCCTACTCCTAAAGGAGTTGGAGAAAGAACAGCAAAGAAAGCCTAAACCCAGCAGGAGAAGAGAAATAATAAAGGTCAGAGCAAAAAATCAATGAAACAGAAACCAAAAGAACAGTAGAACAAAGCAATGAAATGAGGAGCTGATTCTTTGAAACAATAAGATTGATAAACCCTTGACCAGACTTCTCCAAAAGAAAAGACAAAGGACCCAAATTAATAAAATCATGAATGAAGGGGGAGAGATCACAACCAACACCAAAGAAATACAAACAATTGTAAGAACATATTATTAGCAACTATGCGCCAGCAAATTAGATAATCTGGGGGAAAATGGATGCATTCCTAGAGACATATAAACTACCAAAACTGAACAAGAAATAAAAAACCTGAATAGACCCATAACTAGTAAGGAGATTGAAGCAGTCATCAAAAATCTCCCAACAAACAAGAGCCAGGGCCAGAGAGCTTCCTAGGGGAATTCTACCTAACATTTAAAGAATAATTAATACCTAGTCTCCTAAAATGGACTTCTAAACTCCTCATTTTATGAGGCCATCATTATCTTGGTCCTAAAACCAGACAAAGATCACACCAAAAAGGAGAATTATAGACCAATATCCCTGAACATGGATGCAAAAATTCTCACCAAAATACTAGCCAATAGGATCCAACAGTACATTACAAGGATTATTCCCCACGACCAAGTGGGATTTATTCCTGGGCTGCAAGGTTGGTTCAACATCCACAAATCAATCAATGTGATACAATACATTACTAAAAGAAAGAACAAGAAGTATATGATACTCTCAATAGATGTTGAAAAAGCATTTAACAAAGTATAGCATGCTTTCCGGATCAAAACTCTTCACAGTATAGGGACAGAGGGTACATACCTCAATATCATAAAAGCCATCTATGAAAAAGCCACAGTAAATATCATTCTCAGTGGAGAAAAACTTGAGAGCTTTTCCCCTAAGGTCAGAAACACGGCAAGGCTGTCCACTATCACTTTTGCTATTCAACATAGTACTAGAAGTTCTAGCCTCAGCAATCAGAAAACAAAAAGAAATAAAAGGCATCTGAACCGGCAAAGAAGAAGTCAAACTCTCACTCTTTGCAGGTCATATGACACTTTATGTGGAAAACTAAAAAGACTCCACTCCAAAACTGCTAGAACTCATAGAGGAATTCAGTGAAGTGTCAGGATATAAAATCAATGCCCAGAAATCAGTTGCATTTCTATACACCAACAAGAGAGAAGAAAGAGAAATTAAGGAATTGATCCCATTTACAAGTGCACCCAAAACCATAAGATACCTAGGAATAAATCTACCCAAAGAGGCAAAGAATCTGTACTCAGAAAACAAGAGTACTCATGAAAGAAACTGAGGAAGACACAAGGAAATGGAAAAACATTCCAAGCTCATGGATTGAAAGAACAAATATTGTGAAAATGTCTATGCTACCTAGAGCAATCTACATATTTAAAGCAATCCCTATCAAAATACCATCAACTTTTCTCAATGAAATGAAACAAATAATCCTAAAACTTATATGGGACCAGAAAAGACCCCAAATAGCCAGAGGAATGTTGAAAAAGAAAACCAAAGTTGCTGCTATCACAATTCCAGACTTAAAGGTCTACTACAAAGCTAATCATCAAGACAGTACAGTACTGGCACAAAAACAGACATATAGATCAATGGAACAGAACAGAGAGCCCAGAAATGGACCTATAAGTCTATGGTCAACTAATATTTGACAAAGCAGGAAAGAATGTCCAGTGGAAAAAAATCTGTCTCTTCAACAAATGGTGTTGGGAAAATTGGAGAGCCACATGCAAAAGAATGAAATTGGTCTATTTCCTTTACACCACACACAAACATAGACACAACATGGATGAAAGACCTCAATGTGAAACAGAAATCTATCAAAATCCTAGAGGAGAACACAGGCAGCAACCTCCTTGACCTCAGCATTTTTTAGAAACATCTCCAAGGGCAAGCAAAGCAAGGGCAAAAATGAACTACTGGGACTTCATCAAGATAAAAGCTTTTGCACAGCAAAGGAAACAGTCAACAAAACCAAAAGACAACCAACAGAATGGGAGAAGATACTTGCAAATGAAATATCAGATAAAGGGCTAGTCTCCAAAATCTAGAAAGAACTTATCAAATTCAACACCCAAAGAACAAATAATCTAATCAAAAACTGGGCAGAAGACATGAACAGACATTTCTGCAAAGGAGACATCCAAATAGCCAACAGACACATGAAAAAGTGCTCAATATCACTCGGCATCAGGGAAATACAAATCAAAACTACAGTGAGATGGGATGCAGCAAAAGCAGTACTAAGAGGCAAGTTTATAGTTATAAATGCCTACATTAAAAAAAATAATAAAGATACCTAGTAAAGAACCTAACTATATCTCATGGAACTAGGAAAAAAAAAAAGTCCAAAGTTAACGGAAGGATAAAACTAATAAAAATCAGAGCAGAAACAAACTAAATAGAGAGCATAAAAACAAAAGAAAAAATTTTAAAAAGTTGGCTATTTGAAAAGACAAACAAAACTGGCAAATCTTTAGCTAGACTACAGAAAAAAAAGAGAAGGTTCTTTTTAGTAAATAAGACTGGAAATGAAAGAGGAGACATTACTTCCTACCTGCCAATCTGTTCCTACTTCTAATCAATTAGGCAGAAAGCACAGAACTCCAACCATTACAAAACAAATTGCCACACATATGTAACTAACCATGTGCCTGAATCCTTCATTTCTGATGAAAACCTATTGCTTGTGATGAAACAACAGTGTGGATATTTACTTGGTCTTTTTATGTAGAATGGATTTCCCTTTCTGTATGGAGCTGTATAATAAATCCAGGCATAAAAATGGCTGTTCAATCAGGTCAAATAGTTCCAATAACTTTATCCCTATAATCTGGTCTAGCAAAACCATTCCATTTTCTTTTCTTTTTCTTTTTCTTTTTTTTTAAAGATTTTATTTATTTAACAGAGAGAAACAGAGCGAGAGAGGGAACACAAGCAGGGGGAGTGAGAGAGGGAGAAGCAGGCTTCCCGTCGAGCAGGGAGCCTGATGTGGGACTCGATCCCGGGTCTCCGGGATCATGACCTGAGCCGAAGGCAGTCGCCCAACCAACTGAGCGACCCAGGCGCCCCTCTTTTTTTTTTTTTAAATATTTTATTTATTTGACAGAGAGAAACATAGCTAGAGAGGGAACAGAAGCAGGGGGAGTGAAAGAGGGAGAAGCAGGCTTCCCACCGAGCAGGGAGCCCAACGCTGGGCCCGATCCTGGAACTCCAGGATCATAACCTGAGCTGAAGGCAGACGCTTAATGACTGGGCCACTCAGGTGCCCCCAAACCATCTATTTTCTAACTGATAAGGCAGAGAACTAAAAGAAGCCACTGACGTGAGGCCACTTAAAATGGGACTATGGGGAAATTATTAAAATGTTGCAATGGAAATCTTCATCTCTAGGAATTAATTATTAGGTGAGAAAATCCATATTGCTTAATATATTAAAAAGAATCTCAAAGAAGAAAGAAAGAAGACATTACAACTGCTGTCAAAGACTCATGTAATTTTCTTTTTTGAGGAATCTGAAATTTCTTTATTAACATTCTCAAGTATCAGTATTCTCAAGTAAACTGTAAATTTATTTTCTTTTATGCATTAGATAAATATTTAGATATCATGGGACTTATCCATTATTCAATAGTTTCAAAGACTCACCCATATACACATCTGAATCAGATATGTTTCTCTCCAAATTTTTGTCATAAAATGTACCAAAAGGTTGATAGAGGGCTATTTCAGGGACTTCTGCTTGCTGGTTCCTTGTGTGTGAACCCTGGAAGTTGCCACTATGTCCTAAGAGACTGAAAAATGAACAACTCTTCTTGGATCCACAAGAAAAGTTAAGTACATAGGGAAAATTACTACCACTGGGAAGGAAGGCAAATACAAGGATTCCAGGCTTACAGGAGCAGAGACCACTGAACAGAAACTACTGTGGGATCCAGTGCTGGGGTAAGAAAACCTCAACTATAGTACATGAATTGTTGAAGGGTCAGAGTGGACAAGTCTGAAAATTAAAACTCCAGGGAGGACCCAATCATAAGGGTACCCCTAACACTTTTGTGAATTCTACCTCCAGGAGATTGGCCTATAAATACTGGAGAAAAATCCCCACCTGCTTTTGAGAGAAGAGGAACTCTTTTGAAATATGTCAGACTACTCTGTTGTTAACAACGCCTGCACTCAGGAGACTAGTAAACCAAAGCCTAATCTGCTGGGGAATTACCAGAACCTAACTGACATGGGTGAATGAAAATTCCCAGGTCTAGTAAACTCAAGTATTCCATATAGGAGAGGGGAAATACACCTTCCCCACCACTCTAGCCATTCTGTTCCACATAAGAGGACGGGAGGAAAGCTGAGAAATATTTAAGTCACAGTTCAGAAGTATAGGCTCACTAAAAGACTGAGATCTAATCACAGGACTAAACAGAGTGCTTTCCTTCTCCACATACCTTACCACCACATTACTCAAGGCCTCTTTACAACAGTTCCTTTTGCCTGATACATTATGTCTCCTTATGAATAAAAAAATTACAAGGCGTATATGATGTGAGAACAGCTACTGTGACTTACTGCCTTGGCATTTTACAGTATGACAACCCTGCTCACACTCAGTCTGGACACTAGGACTCCCCACCAGACATCCCCACTGTGTTTCCCTCGGGCATCTTTTATAATAATCATTTATAGTTCAGTCCATGAAAAGTTAGTGACCCCTGACCCAACTACCTTATAAGTAATAGGTGTTTGCTACCCTGCTCTCTATCTCCTGCTCACTCATGACCTAGCATGGAGGGCTGCCCTTCCTCTGGCTCACTGAATGCCTTCCCTACCCTCACCCCCACTTCGGAGATTTGTAAGTAATAGGAGATCTTGTAATCTTACTTCTTTTGTGTGAAGGTAAAACTGCATCTTCAATCAAAATGACCCTGGGATTTTCACTTCCCCAAAGCCAAAACTCTCCAATGCTGAGGTAGCTACCTGCCAGCACTATGTAGGTGGTCTGTCCCTCCTCATTTAGCAGGTAATAATCTGCATATTTCTTAATACAACAGCTACGGGTCCACAACACAATTGCTGACAAGGATAGGAGTGTGGGTGCAGTTTGTAACGCCATATAAAGCTTTTTAGTTGTGACCTGTTCACTAACATCTTCTCCCAAACTGCTTGGCCTCTCGGGGAAGGAACAACTTGCTTGCTGGTGGTCTGTGGCATTGCCTTATGCTGCTGCTGCTTGCTGCTATGGGTCCGCACCCGAATCTGTCGGTGTTACGCTCTCCTGCAGAGACTGACCAACAGGCCCTAGTTTCACGTGGTAAGTTTTCCCATTAGTCTCTAAAGTAGAGTCCACTGGCTGTCAGGTCTGGACGTGACCTACTATAATCATATGCAAAGTCCCAGAATTGAGCCAAGGTGAGCTAACCAGTAAGATAGGGTCCTGCCTCTTTTCCACCAACAGGGACTAGAGGTACACGCTACCAGGTACTGGGAGCCAAGGAGAATTCCCTTACATTCATGCCAGTAGGGGAGACTAGCTGCTGGGTGTAATATGTCAGTGGTTAGAATGTTGATCTTAAGAGGGTCAGCTCTAATCCACAGTAGAGGCATCTAGCTCATGTCTTACTTTAGTATCAATCACTGAGAAATCTCAGCCACAGGGACCCAATATACCTTTACCCAGCTGCCTATGATCTATCTTAACAGCCCAGCCATTACATACAATCTTTGCAGCAAAATGCAGATGCCCTTACACTGTCCCCTTGCATTGTCTGGCACTGTACTGGTGACATTCTAATCCTAGATTCCTTGGAGGACATGGTGCACAAAGCCTTAGCACACGGTAACCCACCTACAACACAGGGGTTGGGTTATTGCGCCACATGAAATTGAAGGTCCAGCTACAACTGTTAAATTTCTTGGCATTCACTGACCCTCGGAAGGCCAAGGATTCCACTCCTACCACACCATCGCAAGCCCAACATGTCTTAGCTCTCTTCACATTTTGGAGGCACATATACCACACCTATCCACCATACCTATGCAGTACCATTCACACAGTTACACGCAAATCCTCCACATTTTAACAGGGAGAAGCCCTACAACACGCCTTACAGTTGACACAAAACTCAACTCATCAAGCCCTACCCATGGTTCCCTCTGGCTCTTCCTTCCAGGGTGAGACACTGGCCACCATGTACTATGCAGCCTAGAGTCTACGGACTAAACACTCTTCCTGGTTACCTCCTGACTTCTAGACCAGATGCTTATTCTTTTTTTTTTTTTTTTTTTTTAGATGCTTATTCTTCATAGCCACCTGCTATACCCCTTAATACATCCAATTTTGGCGGTTTATTGGGTTTTGTTAGAGGCAACTCGACAGGAACATACCCTGTTCTCCTGTGTACCTACATTTCTATTATATTACACATAAGGGATGCCACCCAATAATGGCTCAGCATGGCCACAAATGCCTCTTTGCTAAAATGGAGATGGTAGCTTCCAGAATGGGTTAAACTTGACATGGCAGATCTTTCCACATTACTGGAGGATGTGGCTTCCTGAATCCTCAGCCCACTGCCAATGGACCCTGAGGAACTGCTGACGGTGCTCCCACTGCTTAAGCCTCTAGTGACCTGAGGTAGTCCCTGGGAAGAGCTGAGAGAACAAGAAGGGGACTCTGTATTCTTCATAGGTGGCAGTGCCACTGGATGTGGTGCAGAATGTTGGGAGAGTGGTAATGTATCATTCTGTCAACGGCGCATGCTTATCAAAGATGCAAAGTGAAGGGTGGCTAGCTTGAACCTGTGGTGGTCCAAATGGCTGTAGGGACTGCAGCTGCCCACACAAGCCTCTTTTCTTATTCTCACTGACTAATGGACAGTTGCTACCAGATCAGCTGTTTGGTTGGACCAATCGCAACAGGATGATTTTCACATTCAAGGCTTTCTCATTTGGGATACCCCAAATTTGGAGAGGCAATGCCCTGGCACCAGTCACAAATAAGATTACCCATATTTCAGCACACACAAATGCTATCACACCAGAGTCTAACTCCAAGTCAGATACCCTTGGCCAAGTTCAGGTCACCACAAGTTTGGGGCTCTCAACCACTGACTCTACCAACAACTGTCTGCTCCACCCGCTACCACAAAACCAGTTTCCCCACCATCAACATTCCAGCCTTTCTTACTTACTACTTCCATACTCTTTATTCTGTGTCTGAATGGTACCATGCCTCTTTAGGTCATGTGGCTGTCACAACAGTTTGGGCCCACCACCCCTGCAAAACACAGTGTTTTTTTGGTTTTTTTGTTTTTTCATTTATTTGACAGAGAGAAATACAGCCAGAGAAGGAACACAAGTAGGGGGAGTGAGACAGGGAGAGGCAGGCCTGCTGCCGAGCAGGGAGCCTGATGCGGGACTCGATCCTGGGTCTCCGGGATCATGACCTGAGCCAAAGGCAGTCGCTTAACCAACTGAGCCACCCAGGCGCCCCAAAACACACTATTTTTAACTACAAATTATGCTCCCAAACCAAACACTGAAGACCGCCCTGCCATGTTTAAGTTCTGCAAGGAGAGTGCCCCAGTAAGCTGCTGGCAGGCTGATGTCACAGGGCCACACCCTCTGTCGGCAGGCACTACCCACTTCACTACACATGTAGACGACTTTCACCAGGCTGCAGGCTGCTACACCCACCAGGAACAGCTCTGTGGAACAAGTAAGCTCGTCTTTCCTAAGTATATCCTGCCTCCATTCAGCCCTCCAGACACCACTGATTCAGATCAACAATCTCATTTTACTGCTCACACAAATAGCATTGGACCTTCCAAAAGGGCATCTGATGAAATCTTCATCCCCCATAGCAGTTACAGACTTCTGGCATTATTCGACACCACAACGGTCTTTTAAATTCCTTGCTCCTTAAGTTACAAGGCAACAAATAGACTCCTAAATGGACTTCCTTGCTACAAGGGGCACTTTAAAACATTTTAAACTCTAGGACATATGGATACCACTTTCTTCATACCAGCCAGACTTATCTGGCCATGATGCCTATGGTTGTTATCATGGGGTAATCTGATTCCTTTGTCTTACAGAACAGTAGTATTTACATTTTCCCCAATATTACAGATTTAAAATGTCAATCATCTCGCCTGCCAGTATTCCCTGGCAACCTGATTGAGGAAAGATGGTTAGTTACCTCCTCTAGTCATAGACAGTCCTGACCCAGTGGAAGAACACACACTGTGTTCTTTTTTTTTTTTTTTTTAAGATTTTATTTATTTATTTGACAGAGTGAGAGATCACAAGTAGGCAGAGAGGCAAGCAGAGAGAGAAGAGAAAGCAGGCTCCCCGCTGAGCAGAGAGCCTGATGTGGGCTTTGATCCCACGACTCTGAGATCATGACCCGAGACGAGACGAAGGCAGAGGCTTTAACCCACTGAGCCACCCAGGCGCCCTCACACACTGTGTTCTATGTCGCTGCTGGACCATAATTACTCACTTGATATGTAAATTCCAATGTATACTGGCTTCAGTGGCTCACTTCTCCTAACCATACCCTCCCACCCCCAGGAAGTGGAAGTAATTGTACCTGGACTCACTCAATGTAGGGAGAGGCACTCTGGCCGGTTGATACCAAAATATCGGATGACATCATGGTGACATGGGCATAACACTTGGCCCTATCCCACTTTGGAGGAGGCCACCAATGAGCTGCTGATCCAAGATAGCCCTATAATAAATCTTCTCATGAGGCAATCAGAAGGACAAAACTATAAAATGCAGATGTTTGCTACAATTGGCCTAACTCTGTACCTTTTATATCATATGGGTCATGAAGCTCCTCCTTGACCCCAGAAAGACAACACTAGAAAGTTGCTGGACACAAACAGCACTGGCTCACAACTGCACCCATGATGGGAAGATGATGTGTGCTGAACTCAGCCCTAGAGTCGCTGCACCTGAAATGCCATCAGGTGTGGAAACAAGCTAGGAGATTCAAGCCTACTATCTTCAGTGGAATCAAAGGTATAAATGCTTAAAAGCCATCACCTGTAACATTTACCCTAACTGGCTGATACGCTTATGCAACTCAGACCCATCTGTGGTAATACAGGACCAAATAAGAAACTGTCAGAAGCATATAACTACGTTTTCTTTATACCAAGGCCACACATATGCCTCCAACCTTTATTATTTATGGATGGAGATGTCCTATGCCGCAGAGGAGAGCACTGCCCAGTCATTTGTGAGGTACACTTCCCCAAGAACCTCCAAAGTTTACTAAGAATTGCGATACCAGTAGATGTTTATGATGACGCAAGCAAACCTTAACCAGGGCATCTGAAATCTATGTGACTCTGTTAGACTCCTGGGCCCCTCAGTTCCCCTCCTGTGTGGATAACTAGAAGAACCGCCCTCTTTTGGGATGGCTGCTTCCACCGCAACAACACTGGAGACGACAATACCCCAGCCCATGATGGCATGCGACAAAACTTCATCCTAAATACTACCTCCAAAACCTTCCACAATAGCAGAGATGAAAACTGGGAAGATGACCCACTTGACTGGTATTTTGTCCATTAAACATATTAAATTCTTTGTTTACCTCAAGGTCCCCTTGCTTACTGTAACACCTGCTGCTTGAGTGTGCGGCAGCTCTATGACCGCCAGGCTGGGCTCCACTGCACTTTTGAGCTTTGAAAGGCCAAGGTATCTGTCAAGACTCATAAATTACAGAGGCCCTTTTCACACTTCACTTAGTTATTTGCCCTTACCATACCCATTAGATTGGCCCATGCTTCTTCCTGGAGGTTAGTTAAGTTCTGCTGAAAGAACCCCTCTCTGGCTGTGGGTGCCACCACCACAGCACCACCACCTCCCCACACTGCCCCGCCCAAACACTCTCACAAGGACCACAGCTGTAGGGTTACCCTCATCACCAACCCACAGAGACCCTTTCCCACTGTCACCACTCATCTTTCCACAATCTTCCCATTCAAGCCCTCCAGTAGTCTGTTTCTATCCCATGGGCAAAAACCAGGGCTCATTTACTGAGCTACTGTCATTGCTGGGCATGTTAATGAACTCAACAAAGCCTTAGCCTAGCCTGCCCTCATGTGCCCAAAAGGCATCCCACACATCTCTGCAGTTTGCCTGACCATTCTCTGTGGTGCTCAACTGTTCCCATGCAGGACACATGGCAGGACAGTACATGGCACCTGGTAGGAGACTCCACACGCTCTTTTTTGTTTGTTTTTGTTTTTGCTTTTGATTTTGTTTTCTAAGATTTTGTTTATTTATTTAGTTAGTTATTTAATTTTTTAAAAAATATTTTATTTATTATTTGACAGACAGAAACACAGCTGGAGAGGGAATACAAGCAGGGGGAGTGAGAGAAGGAGAAGCAGGCTTCCCGACGAGCAGGGAGCCCGATGTGGGGCTCGATCCCGGGTCTCCGGGATCATGACCTGAGCCAAAAGCAGTCGCTTAACCAACTGAGCCACCCAGGCGCCCCAAGACTTTATTTATTTGACAGAGAGAAACACAGTGAGAGAGGGAACACAAGCAGGGGGAGTGAGAGAGGGAGAAGCAGGCTTCCCGCCAAGCAGGGAGCCTGATGCCGGGCTCGATCCCGGGTCTCCGGGATCATGACCTGAGCCGAAGGCAGTTGCTTAACCAACTGAGCCACCCAGGCGCCCCTCTACACGCTCTTGTAATTCCCCATAATCTGCACAAGCACCAACACCACAAAAATGAAGAGAACATATTCCCTTCCCCGAAGGGCACAAACCCCACAGTCTTAGGCCCTACAGCTTAATCACCCAGGGGGACCTCTAACTTCCTCTGGCTTCCACAATAAAACAGTTAGTGTTCACTGTCTTTGAGTCCAGTCCATACATATTTCACCATATATGCACTTCACTTCTTCCCTCAAATTCCAACACATTTGCCTCCCTGCTGGTTCCCAGGGGAGTCCTATCTGTTCATACTGATGTATTTCATTATCCTGGCATGACTCTTACAACCTGATAAAGAGGACCCCCAGTCTGTCTTTCTGTCCCCTCATGTCAAAAGCATTAAGAATTACCCTCATTATGTTGAAAATAGATCTGCTACTAACCCTTTTGGGAACACCACTACACTAGGCACACAACAACAAATTATTAAGACAAATACTAACCTGTCAGCCACCCTGGATGAATACACTAATACACTTTGCTACCCCAAAGCATAGACTTCATACAAGATTCTCTAGTGCAGACAGTTTTGGATAAGTGCTTCCGATTCCTTGTTGGTAAAGGAGGGAGGCATATAGACTGCAGAGAGCCTCACCTGCTGCATATATATCAGTAATTCTGGACAAATTTACAAAAGGTGGCTTAACAGGTACAAATACTCCATAATCTTACCCAAGTTTTTAATCAGATACTTACCTTAATCCTGTCCATGAGCTTTCCTTTCTTGGATGGACCCGGACAAATGGAAGGATGATTACATATAGGATTTTAAACTACCATTTGTCTATTGATATTGTTGACAGGCATTTTTGCTTTGCTCAAATGTTTCATGAGCTAGGTGACCAAAACCCTGCCAGTGGCTTTCAACATCTCCACCATCTAGACACTGCCCATGGTTTTCCCCCAAAGACTAATGCCTAGGCATCACAGGGTCAATTGTGATGAGAAAAAAGCTATTTTGAGTTGCTGCCTAGGCATTTTACAGTATGACAACCCTGCTCACACCCACAGTCTGGACAGTTAGATAAGGAACTGAGCTTAGGATTCCCCTCCAGAAGTCTCCACTTTGTTTCTCTCACGCAGCTTTTAAAACAACTACTTAAGAATTAAGACTATGAAGTTAGTGACCTCTGCTCGACCACCTCATAGGTAACAGGTTTTTGCAACCCTGTTCTCTATCTTCTGCTTCCTCAGACCTCGGACAAAGCCCTTTCCCTCAGCTATCTGAGGGAAAGTGCCCCTTGCCCCTACTCAAGACCCACCCACTCACCACTACAACTGCTTCTGGGATCTATAAGTAATAAATGCTATCACCTAATGTCCTTTGTGTGAATGTATTGAAACTTCATCTTCAATCAAAATGAACTTGGGGTTTTCGCTCCCCCAAAGTGGGAGTTTGGATGCTGAGGAAGTGATCTGCCAGTCCTGTGAGCACAGCTAATTGTCTCCTTATTCAGTGGGTCATAATCTGCATATTCTTAATGTAATATACCAGCTACAGTCCCCACAACATAGGATACTACAAAGCAAAAAAACTAGTTGAAAAGAAAAACAGACCATCAAAACCAGACATGTCAAAATGCTGAAATTATCAGATCAGAAACTTAAAACAATGATGATAAATATGCTAAGAGCTCTGAAGGATAAAATGAACAGCAGGAAAGAAGACAAGGACAATATAAGCAAGAAGATGGAAATCCTACAAAAGAATGAAAAAGAAATGCTAGAGATCAAACATTTTAATAGAAATGAAGATTGCCTCTGATGGGGGGGCACCTGGGTGGCTCAGTTGTTTAAGCTGCTGCCTTCGGCTCTGGTCATGATCCCACGGTCCTGGGATCAGGCCCTGCATCAGGCTCCCTGCTCAGTGGAGAGCTTGCTTCTCCCTCTGCCTGCCACTCTGCCTAGTTGTGCTCTATCTCTCTGTCAAATAAATAAATAAAATCTTAAAAAAAAAAAAAAAGAATGCCTCTGATAGACTTATTACTAGACCAGATATGGCTAAAGAAAAATCTTGAGCATAAAGTTATCTCACCAAAAACCTCCAAAACTGAACGGCAAAGAGAACAAAGACTGAATAAACAAATGAGAAAAGGACATCAAAGGACTCCAGGACAAAACAGGTATAACACATGAGCAATGGAAATAACAAAAAGAGAAGGAAGAAAGGAATGGAAGAAACATGTGAAATAACAATGACTAGGGATGCCTGGGTGGCTCAGTCAGTTAAGTATCTGCCTTCAGCTCAGGTCATGAGCCCAGGGTTCTGGGATTGAGTCTGGAATCAGGCTTCTTGCTCAGTGGAAAGCCTGCTTCTCCCTCTGCCTGCTGCCCCCACCTCCCACTGTGTGAGCTCTCTCTCTCTCTGACAAATAAGACTTTGTTAGAGAACAAGAGAGCTCTCTCTCTCTCTGACAAATAAATAAAACATTTTAAAAAATGGCTAAAAACGTCCCCCAAATTAATGTCAGACAACAAAGTATAGATCCAGGAAGTTCACAAAACACAAAGCAGGATAAATGCCCCGCAAAATTACACCTACGTATAACATTTTCAAAGTACAGAAAACCAAAAAAAGAAAAAATAGACATCTACGTGGTTCAGTCCGTTAAGCATCTGCCTTTGGCTCAGGAAATGATCCCAGAGTCCTGGGATCAAGTTCCCACATCAGGCTCCTTGCTCAGCGAGGAGTCTCCTTCTCCCTCTGCTGGCCACTCCCCCTGCTTGTGTTCTCTCTCACTATCTCTCTTGTTCTCTAACAAAGTCTTAAAAAAAATAATAAAGAAAAAATACTGAAAGAAGTTATAGGGTAAAAATGCTTTATCTATAGAGGAACAAAGAATTACATTCAATTTTTCCTCAGAACCTATGCAAACAAGAGGAGAACAGAATAAAATACTTGACTGTTGATGAAAATAAAAATACAAACTTGGAATTCTCTACCCTATGAAATTGATCCTCCAAACTGAAGGAGAAATGAGGGCTTTCCCAGACAAACAAAAATTGAGGGCAATTTGTTGCCAACAGACTTGCCACATAACAGATGTTAGCAAAGTACTTTAGAGAAAAGAAAAATATAGTCAGAAACTCAGATCTACATAAAAAGAACATCAAAGAAGGAATAAGTGATACTTAAAAGAAAAACCACACACACACTTTTTTTTACTTTTAATTGATCTAACAATAATTTGTTCAAACTATTGCTTGTGTGTGTGTATATATGTGTATGAGTGAATGACAGCAATGATAAAGGGACAGTAAGAAGAAATCAGGATTATTGTTGATCCTCGAACAGCAGAGGTTTGAACAGCATGGATCCATTTATACACAAATTTCTTTATAAATACAGTACTGTAAATGTATTTTCTCTTCCTTATGATGGTAACATTTTCTTTCTCTAGGTGTTTTTTGTAAAAATATAGTATATAATACACACAATGTACAAAATATGTTAACTGATTATGTTATCATTAAGGCTTCTGACCAACAGTAGGCTATCAGTAGCTTTGAAAGTGTCAAGGTATATGCAGAATTTGAACTGTGTGGGGAATTGGTTCCCCTCACTGTTGTACTATTCAAGGATCAACTGTATTTTGTTATTAGAAGGTACTGACACTACCTAAAGTGCTTAGTATTAATTGAAAATGAACTTGGACCAGTTGTGTTCTACAGTTTCCAGAGCAACCACTATAAAAAGGTTAAAAACTATTTTCTGAAGTGTAACTGATATGCTAAGAAATTAAAGAAAATGTAATGATATAAAATGCTTAATTTAAATACAAAAGACAGAAACAAAGTGAGAGACAAAAACTGGAATGAAGAACAAGGGTAACAAATAAAAACAGTAGTGAATATGGTAGATATTACTCCAAGTAGAATAATCACTGTGAAAATCAATGATCTAAGTACACTAATTAAAAGACAAAGACTGTCAGAGTGAATCAAAAAACTACATGTTGTCTATGGGAAAGCCACTTTATTTGCAATGATGTGGGTGGAAATAGAGGGTATCATGCTAAAATAAGTTAAGATCAGAAAGACAATTATCATATGATCTCATTCATATATGGAATTTTAGGAACAAAACAGAGGGATCATAGGGGAAGAGAGGAAAAAGATGAAACAAGATGAAACCAGACACAAAGTATAAGAGACTCTTATCATAGGCAACAGAGGACTGCTGGAGGGGATGGGGGTATAGGGATAGGGTAACTGGGTGATGGACATTGGGGAGGGTATGTGTTGTAATCAGCACTGGGTATTATATAAGACTGATGAATCACAGACCTGCACCCCTGAAACAAATAATACATTATATGTTAATTAATTGAATATAAATGAAATAAAATTACATTTATAAAAAATAAAAATAAAATAACATTTATAATTAAATATTCAGTCCATGATTAGTAAAGGTGACATAACAAAGCTTGAAAATAAAGTTAAAATATCATTTTAGTAAGTGGGACAATAGTTCCTGTCTCATTGAGCTTTTCATTGAGAATAATAACAACAGTAAATAATTTTGGGAGTGTTACTATGTGTTAGAATTGCTAATCATTTTATAGGCATAATATGACTTAATACTTCACAAAATCTTAGAAGGTAGATATCATTAACATTTCCATTTTATATATGTGAAAACCAAGAACAAGATAAAGGTTAGGTAACATTTCTAAGACTTAAAGTGAGTTTTTGATGGAGCCAAGTATCCAACAGAATCTCAAACAAAAAGTGTACTACTTTTGTTTACTGGCTTTTAGCCTAGAGTGAATTTTCAACTCTTCCCCTACTGCTGAACTAACTTTAATAAAGGAGATGAAATTTGTAATACACATACATACACATATGGACATACATATGCATATGTATATATGAATATGTATATGTGTATCTATATCTACCTATATCTATCACTAGAAAGGAGATTTCAAGTGAACAGGCCCAAAATTATCTAATGGAACCCTGAAATGGAAATGGAAAAATAACACCAAAAAAAAAAAAGCACCACTTTATCTATTTTAAATTTTAAAAAGAGGAAGAGAGAAAGGAAGGTTGGGAGAGGCTTAGGAGAGAGAGAGAGAAAACCTTAAAGCAGGCTCCACACCCAGCACAAAGTCCCATGCATGGTTCAATCTCATATCCCTGAGATCATGATCTGAGCTGACATTGAGTTGGATCCCTAACTGACTGAGCCACCAAGGTGCCCCAAGGAAGTCACTTAATTTAAAAAAAAAAAAAGATTTTATATATCAGGAAAAGAGAGAGAACACAAGCAGGGGAGCAGCAGGCAGAGGGAGAAGCAGGCTCTCTGCTGAACAAGGAGCTCAATGTGGGACTTGATCACAGGACCCTGGGATCATGATCTGAGCCGAAGGTAGATGCTTAACCAACTGAGCCACCCAGGCATCCCAAGGAAGCCACTTTAAGTATAAATACACATATAGATTAAAAATAAATGGATGGATGGCACCTGGGTGGCTCAGTTAGTTAAGTGTTTGCCTTTGGCTCAAGTCATGATCCCAGGGTCCTGGCATTGGGCTCTCTGCTCAGTGGGGAGTCAGCTTCTCCCTCTCCCTGCCACTCCCCCTGCTTGTGTTTTCTCTCTCTTGCTCTCCGTCAAATAAATAAATAAAATCTTAAAAAAAAAAAAAAGTAAACAGATGAAAAATATACTATTCTAGAACTAACCAAAAGAAAGTAGGAATACTTTATTAATTTCAAACAGAACAGACGTCAAAGCAATGAAAGTCATCAAGGATAAGAAGGCCATTACATAATGATGAAGGGGTCAATGCTCTACATAACAATCCATAACGTATATGTGCCTAACAAAAGAGTGCTAAACTACAGGAAGCACAAACTGATTTAATTACAAGAAGAAATAGATGAATCCATTATTATAGATGGAGAGACTTTAACATCCTCATCAGAATGAACAGATGTACCAGGTGGTAAATCAGTAAGGACACAGCTCAACAACATCATAAATCAACTGGATATAATAGATACCTATAGATGATTTCAGCAAAAAACAATACAATATACAATTTCTTAAGCTTACAAGGAATATTCACTAAGAGAGGTCACATTCTGAGCCATCACATACATCTTAACAAATTTAAAAGAATAAAAATCACATAATGTCTGCTCTTAGACCACAATGTTAATTAAACTAGAAATCAAAGCAAGAACGGTAACAAGAAAATCTCTGAACACATGGAGATTAAACAATATACTTCTAAATAAAGCATGAATCAAAGAATAAATTTCAAGAAAAATTTAAAAACATATTAACCTACTATTTAAAAGCACATTAACTTCAAATGAAAACACATCTTATGAAAATATATGGGTTGCAGAGAATGCATGGAATAGAAGGAAATTTTTAGCATTAAATTATGTATTAGAAAAGAAGAAATATCTAAAATCAATAGTCCAAGTTTCTACATTAGGTAACTAGAAAAAGAACAGCAAATTAAGTCTAAAGCAAACAGAAAAAATATAAGATTTAGAGCAGAAATCAAAGAAACTATAAATATAAAAAACAGAAAAATGTTTCTTTTAAAGCTATTTCTTTTAAAGACCAATAAAATCAATAAGCCTATAGCCAGAGAGAAAGAGAAGACACAGATTACTAATATCAAAAAGGAAAGAGGTGACATCACTACAAATCCCATGGACATTAAAAGGATAATAAGGGAATAGTATGAAAAACCATATGCCCACAAATTAGATAACCTAGATGGAAAGGACAAATTGCTTGAAAGACAAAATCTGACAAAAATCACACAAAAAGGAAGACATTCTTTTCTTTCTTCTTTTTAAGATTTTTATTTATTTGATAGAGAGAGAGAGAGAGAGAGAGAGAGAGACAGAGAGAGAGGGAATACAATACAAGCACAGGGTGTGGGAGAGGGAGAACCAGGCTTCCCACTGAGCAGGGAGCCCAATGTGGGCTCGATTCCAGGACCCTAGGACCATGACTTGAGCTGAAGCAAGACACTTAATAACTGAGCCACCCAGGCACCCCAAAGGATGACATTCTGAATAACTATCTATTTATTAAAGAAATTGAATCAATAATCTTTCAAAAGAGAAAATGGTAGGCACACTTGGTTCACTGTTGAATCTATCAAATATTTAAGGAAAAAATTATACCAATCCCTTACAATCTCTTTTAGACAACAGAAGAATTCGTTCAATTTTACAAGGAAAGAAAAAAACACAGACCAGTATCTCTCCTGAATATAGAGGCAAAAATCCTAAATAAAATATGACCAAATCAAATACAACGAAGTATAAAAATAATTATACACCATGACCAAGTGGGATTTATCATTCAAAAATCAATTAATACGATCACATCAACAGGATAAAAAAAGAAAAATGACCTTTGTATCAAAAGATGTAGAAAAAGAATTTGACAAAATCTAATACCTATCTGTGATAAAAACTATCAGTAAACTAGGTATAGAAGGAAACTTCCTCAATATGATAGAGTATTGGGCACAAAATCTATAGCTAAACTCGTACTTTATGATAAGAACTAGAAGATGTCCCACAAAGACCAGGAACAAGTTAACAATATCCCACCTCACCACTCCTTTCCAACATCAAAATGGAATTCCTAGCTAATGCCATAAAATACCTAAAGGAAATAAAAGGTATACAGATTGAGAACAAAGAAATAAAACTGTCTTTGTTTGTAGATGATATGATCATCTATGTAGAAAATCTAAAAGAATCAACAAACTCCTGGAACTAATAAGCAATTATAACAAATGGCAGGATACAAGGTTAAGACACAAATGTCAATTGCTTTCCTATATACCAGCAATGAATAAATGGAACTCAAAATAAAAAACACAATACTATTCAAATTATACCCCCAAAAATGAAATGCTTAAACCTAACAAAATATCTACAAGCTCTCTATGAAGAAAACTGTAGAATCCTGATAAAAGAAGTCAAAGAATTTTAAAAAATGGAGATATTCCATGTTTATTGATAGAAAGACTCAATATTGTCAAGACCTCCCAACTTGACATTGCTCCTCTTAACCTGACCTATAGATTCATTGCAATCCTAATCATAATCCCAGCAAGTTATTTTGTGGATAGTGGCATACTGCTTCCAAAGTTTACCTGGGAAAGTTAAAGACTCAGAATACCCAACATTATACTGAAGAAGAAGAAAGAAGTTGGAGGACTGACACTAAAAGACTTAAAAATAAGCTACAGTAATTAACAGTGTGGTATGGTCAAATAATAGACCAACAGATCAAAGAATAGAACGATGGGCATCTGGGTGGCTCAGCTGGTTGAGTGACTGCCTTCAGTTCAGGTCACGGAGTCCCCTATCAGGCTCCCTGCTTGGCGGTGAGTCTGCTTCTCCCCCTGACATTCCCCCTCTCATGCTTGCTCTCTCATTCTCTCTCTCTCTCTCTCTAATAAATAAATAAATAAATAAATAAATAAATAAAATCCTTTAAAAAAAAAAAAGGAACAAAACCCAGAAATAGATCCTTGTAAAAACAGTCAACTGATCTTTGACAAAGAGACAAAGGAAAGGAGCAAAGATAGTCTTTCCCACAAACGACATTGGAACTGAGCATTCATATGCAAAAAAGTGAATCTAGACACCAATCTAAAACTCCTCACAAAAATTAACTCAAAATGGATCAAGACCTAAGTGTAAAATGCAAAGTCTAGAATATGTGTCTAGACAATGTGACATTCTTGACAATGTCAAGAATGAAAAGACGAGCCACAGACTGGAAGAAAATACTTGCAAAAGACACATCTGATAAAGGAATATTATCTAAGAGATACAAAGAACTTTAAAGAACCAATAAGAAATCAACCCAATCCAGAAATGGGCCAAAGACATTAACAGACAGGGTGCCTGGGTGCCTCAGGCATTAAGCATCTGCCTTCGGCTCAGATCATGATCCCAGGGTCTTGGGATCGAGCCCCACCTCAGGCTCCCTGCTCAGAGGGAAGCCTGCTTCTCCCTCTCCCACTCCCCCTGCTTGTGTTCCCTCTCGCAAATAAATAAAACCTTAAAAAAAAAAAAAAAAACATTAGCAGACAATTAATGCTCAGTCGGTTGAGCATCCTACTCTTGGTTTCAGCTCAGGTGTGATCTCAGGGTCAAGAGATCAAGCCCCACATCAGGCTCCACACTCAGCATGAGTCTCTTTGTTCTTCTCCCTTCCCCTGCTTATACACACTCTCTCTCTAAGAAATAAGTAAATAAAATCTATACATTTTAAAAAATTAAAACAAAACAACCTACGACAATGGCTATGATCCAGAACACCGACAATACAAAATGCTGGCAAGGAGGTGAAGCAACAAAAACTCTGAATCACTGTTTGTAGAAATAAAAAATGGTACAGCCACTTTGTGAGACAATATGGTGGTTTCTTTTTTCTCTTCCCCATTTAAGTGTGTGTGGGTGTGTGGGTGTGTGTGTTGGGGGATGTGGGTGGGTTATGTGTGTGTTTGTTTTTTTAAATTGAAGTATAACTGACATAAAAAGTTATAAACAGCTTGGTGGTTTCTTACAAACTAAACATAAAACTCTTACCATATAATCTAGCATTTGCACTCCCTGATAATTAACCAAAGAAGCTAAAATGTCTGATCTCCACATACACACACACAAAAACTGCATAAGGAAGTTTACAGCAGCTTTATTCGTAACTGCCAAAACTTGGAAGCCACCAAGATATTCCTCAGAGGATGAAATAAACTGTGGCACATCAAGACGATGGGATATTATTCAATGCTAGAAAGAAATGGGCTATCAAGCCATGGAAAGTCAAGGAGGAAACTTAAATGCATATTAGTAATCCAGGGAGGCCAATGTGAAAAGGCTAAATTCTGTTTTAGTCCAACTATATGACATACTGAAAATATAGAGACAGAAGAAAGATCAGCAGTTGCAGTGAAGAGGGAAGGAGGCAGAATTAAAAAGTTTAAACTTTAGGGTGGTGAAAATACACTGTATGATACGATGATGGATACATGTCATTACACATAGTCCAAACCCATAAACTATATAACACCAGGAGTGATCCCTAATGCAAACTAAGGACTCTGGGTTATTACGATGTATCAATGTAGGTTCATCAATTGTAACAAACGTACTACCCTGGTGAGGGATGCTGATAACAGCAGTGGAAGTGTATGTGTTAGGAAAGGAGGTCTATGGAAAATCTCGGTATCTTCCTCTCAATTCTGCTGGGAACTTTATTATTATTTTTTAAGATTTTATTCATTTATCTGACAGAGAGAGAGTTAGCAAGAGAGAAGCATGAACAAGGGGAGTGGCAGGCAGAGACAGAGAGAGAAGCAGATTCCCGTCTGAGCAAGGAGCTTGATGTGGGGCTTGATCCCAGGGCCCAGGGATCATGATCTGAGCTGAAGGCAGACACTTAACCGAATGAGCCACCCAGGTGCCCCTTGTGAACTTTAAACAACTCTAAAAAAATAAAGTCTTTTTTTAAAAAGCTGATACAATATTAAAATAAACACTGCAATTCATTCTGCCATGATTCAACAATTGAACATTTTCCCCTATCTATTTTACTCTCTACAAAAACTGGTATATGACACTTCAATCCTAAATAGGTCACCACTACATCTGCTAAGAATGGGGACATTCACCTGTCATATAACCACGCTACCAATTGTACATCCAGAAAATACTCTGTTAACATTTCCTAACAAGTCAGCTACTTCTCTTGGCAGATAAATCTCTCAGAGACAAAGATTTTTCTATCTTGTTCATGTCTAAACTATTTAAGATTTATTGACATTTTCCTAGAAAATCAGCCAGTCCATGAAAATTTTAAACCTAATAAAAGAGGTATACATTATATTTTCTTATGATATGAAAATTTCTCAATGGTATGATTAGCATGCTCATTTTTTTAAGAAAAGATTGTATTTATTTATTTAACAGAGAGAAACACAGCTAGAGAGGGAGCACAAGCGGGGAGGGTGAGAGAGGGAGAAGCAGGCCTCCTGCTGAGCAGGGAGCCCGATGCGCGACTGGATCCCAGGACTCCGAGATCATGATCTGAGCCAAAGGCAGTTGCTTAACCAAATGAGCCACCCAGGCACCCCCATACTCATTTGAATTTATAACATCACATTATTTTCTTGTCATCTTCTAGTTTGAGATCACCTACTGATGTGGAATTTTTCCAAGATTCAACTCTACGTGTTAGTGTTCAAGTCTATCATTTTCCTGTTTTCTAGTGCATTAACTGATCCATTTGATTTTATAATTTCTTTCTTACTATTTTCTTAATTTGGGTTGTTTTATTTTTACTCTTAAGTTTATGATTTTCTTTATAAACTTAAGAGATATTGGTCCATATACCAAGATAATATAAATCACTGACTTCAAACTTTTCCTGTCTTCAGAGGTTACAAAACAGAAAAGGGAAAAGAGAGGAGAGAGTATTTGGCTACGTACAGACAGTAAATATGTATATACAAGTGAATTTTGTTATCATATTTTGGGAAGAATCAAAATGATCTGAGTAGTTAATGCCAACAAGCAATGTAAGTGGGTGTCTTTAAGAGCCTACAAAATGTAGTTTGTTGTCCTCTGCACTTCTGTGGGCTAAAAGGCAGTTAGGTAAATAATCTTGTGCTTTAGAGTTGTACCTAAACATAAAAATCAGTTCCCTGACAAGGAAAACAAAGAGCAAAATGACAGAAGTAGGTTGTACCTTATCAGTAATTACTTTATATATAAGTGGGTCAAACTCAATGAAAACATCAGGGATTGGCAGAATGACTAAAAAACCATTATTCAGGGGTGCCTGCGTGGCTCAGTCCTTGAGGTCTGCCTCTGGCACAGGTCATGATACCCACATTGGGCTCCCTGCTCAGCGGGAAGCCTGCTTCTCCCTCTTTCACTCCCCCGGCTTGTGTTCCCTCTCTAGCTGTGTTTCTACCTGTCAGATAAATAAAATCTTTTAAAAAACCATTATTCAACTATATACTATCTCTAAGAGACCCACTTTAAGGAAATTCTGACATAAGGTACAACATGGATGAACTTTTAAGACATTATGCTAAATGATGTCTTAAACATCACAAAACTCAAATACTGTTATGATTCTACTTATATGAGGTACTTAATCAAAATCCTAAAGACAAGGGCGCCTGGGTGACTCAGTCTGTTAAGTGTCTGCCTTCAGTTCATGTGTTCTTGTCATGGTCCCAGAGTTCTGGGATGCAGCCCCAAGTGAGGCTCCCTGTTCAGCAGGGAGTCTGCTTCTCCCTCTGCCCCTCACTCCACCCGTGCTCTCAAATAAAATTTTTTTAAAAATCTTAAAAAAAATCATAGGGGCACCTGGGTGGCTCAGTTGGTTAAGTGACTGCCTTCGGCTCAGGTCATGATCCCGGAGACCCGGGATTGAGTCCCACATCGGGCTCCCTGCACGGCGGGAAGCCTGCTTCTCCCTCTCTCACTCCCCCTGCTTGTGTTCCCTCTCTGGCTGTGTTTCTCTCTGTCAAATAAATAAATAAAATCTTAAAAAAAAAAAAAAATCATAGGGGTGCCTGGGAGGCTCAGTCAGTTAAACCTCTGTCTTCAGCTCACATCATGATCCCAGAGTCCTGGGATCAAACCCAACATCGGGGTCCCTGCTCAACGGGAAGCCTACTTCTCCCTCTCCTTTTACTGCTCCCCCTACTTGCACTAGCTCTCTCTCTAACAAATAAATAAAATCTTAAAAAAAAAAAAAAAACCATACAGAGAATGATGCTTGCCAGGGGCTGGTGGGAGGGTGGAATAGACATAAATTGTTTAATAAGTACAAAGTTTCACTCTTGCAAGATAAAAGTGTTTCTGGAAATGGGACGATGCTGATGATCTCAAACATATACATAAATCTAAAATCCAATCTAATTTATACTTTTAAAAAACTTTTCCAAAAAAGAGAGTAGCCAAATGATCATGCTGTATCGCCGACAAAAAATTTTCTAAAACTATGAATTAGGCCATAAATTCTATGTATTATCAATTTTTATAGTATTAATAGTAATGATAATAACTGCCAACTATTGAGAACTAGACACCACATATTCCACTAAGCATTACCTCATATAACCCATACCAAAACCCTGTAAGATAGGTATTACCGTACCCTATTAACTAGTCATGAAAGCAGACCAAATGCCCTATCCACAAGAGAACAAACTATGACATAGTCTTACACTAGAATACTTACAGTACTAAAAATGAATAAACCAAAACTATATACATTGACACAGAAGAATCTCAAAGCAACCCAAGTCTGTGTGAAAAATGTAATTCTCAGAATATATAACATGTCGATTCTATCTATTAAAGAATCTACACTGAACAGCAAACTATACTGAACAAAACTATACTGAACAGCAAGAGAAAATCAATATCTGTCAGGATTGAAGACACAAAGGACTTCCATGGTATTTGGTAACATTCCATTTATCAAATTAATGGGCCAATATATAGGAATTATTTTTATTTTCCTTATTCTTTATATGTTTCATATGTATTTTCTTTACTATACATGAAATAGTTCACAACTGAAGGAAAATAAGTACTATTAAAAAGAAAATCATTTAAACATAAGCTATTATAGCACTATGCTCTTAACTAGATAATATATATCTGAAAATGGCTAGACTTCACCTGTACCCAAGTTATCAACTTCATTTGAAAATACAAATGACAAAGCAAATTTATTCTTTTTTTCCTAAAGAGATAATTTTTTTTCAATAGATGAGTTTGGAAGTAATTAAAACCTACTGAACCTAATTCTTAAATATGAACTTTGAAGAAAAGACTTTTAACACTATCCAAAGACCTATCAATGACTCAGCCTGTGTCATCAATACCCAAGTAAGAGATACAAACTCTACTGCCTTTTCTTTCACACTTCCTGTCTTCATTTCTAGATTTATACCTTGGACAAGTCAGTTGTTCTCTCGTGACTAAACAACTTTGCTTTGATCTCTTCCACTTTTCTCCTATCATCTTCATTTAATTCTGAAATGGAGTAGCCACACTCTTGAGCCAGATTAAATTTCAGATTCCAGGCTGAAAAGAAAACATAAAAACACTTGAGATAATGCAATGCAAAAAACGATAATTTTCAGTGACTTTAGGAGCACAGAAAACCATCAATATATCAGGCTAAATGCTATCACAATACTTAGCAGAAAGTATGTGTTCTCAATTATGATGTATGACAATCTATTTCAAGTTCTTAATAGCAATCATTTCACTGAAAACTGTGATTTTTAAAAACCACATTCTACAGCTATTTCTTCAAAGAGACCACTTTAATTATGATTTTTCAATTATTTTTACCTTAATCTTCCTTCTAGTCAGGATGGTCCCTTTGCCTCCCCTCTTAGTTCCTGCTACAGTTACTGTCGCTTCCATGAGAGCTGGTATTTAATAACAATCGATAACACTTGGGAGTTTTCTGGAGTCAGAATATGCATAAGTGATAAAAGGAACAGTGTAGGTAGTTTATCTCAAGGGAAAACTTATAAACAAATCAGGGAGGCCTGAACTGTTTATAAGTTGCTCCCTAAATATAGTCTCCATTTTGTCTTAGAACATTTTTTTTTTCTTTTTTAATGGCATTCTACTAATGGAGATTAACAGGATTAGTAAACATCCTCTTTCAAAGCTCTAACCCAAGTTTCAGTGTGAGGTATTTATTTTTTCTAATGTCTAAAATATGCTTTAAGAATTTTATTAGAGGGGCGCCTGGGTGGCTCAGTTGGTTGGGCGACTGCCTTTGGCTCAGGGCATGATCCCGGAGATCGGGGATCCAGTCCCACATCGGGCTCCCTGCTCGGCGGGAAGCCTGCTTCTCCCTTTCTCACTCCCGCTGCTTGTGTTCCCTCTCTAGCTGTGTTTCTCACTGTCAAATAAATAAAATCTTTAAAAAAAAAAAAAAAAAAAGAATTTTATTAGAAAAGGGAAAATGTATATATAGTTTTAGGATAGTGTGATTTAGAGGAGAGCAAATTGTTTTCATTTTTTTTCCTTCCATCCAAACTAGAATACTATAATAGGAGAATTAAGGAGACCAGAAGAACTTTAGAAATCTGAAAACCCAAGCTATCTCCTTACTCCTTCAGACTTAAGAACCTACCTAAGACCCTAAACTCAAACTAGCACTATTAATACTGACTTAGTTACACTATTGGTAAAATGGACTTATTCTGGATTATGGTGGAAAATGTAATTATTCTAACAGTCCTACAGGAAAATAAATTCAGACTCTAAACACTTAACTTTAAACAAATTAAGTTTAATGTTTATAAGCTTGACCTACCTTTAACACAAATTATCAGTTCCTACCTCGTGCTCGCACTCGACATTCCTCTTCCTCTGCATTTCTGAGTATTTGTTTAGCATGATTCAATGACGACTCACATTTCAGAAGGTTTTTGACATGTGCAGCCAGTGAATCTACACTGCTATCACCAGCATCATCACTCTCCAACAAACCTTCTTCTTCTCTACTATCTGTCAAGCTTGTCTTGGGTGAAGCATATGGAAAGAAGTTTAGAAGAACATCAGAAACTGACTCCAGTGAATTACTGTCCCAAGAGCAGGAACTGACATCACTACTTGAATCACTTTTAATGATAGTCATCATAGGTATAACAATTTTATTCCCGATGGTTCCACTATACCCTTCAGGTTCAGATCTCATTACAGACTTGGCTGCTCTAATTTGCCGGAGGGTTTCATCTATTGTCACTCTGGCTTTGCTCTCTGCTTCCTGTAAAGGACTTCTAACTGTAGTTGAACTAATAAATTCCCAATTCTCAATGCCTCTCTGGCATTTCAGATTTGTCTGTGTGCTAATATCCTTTTGTATGCACTTGTTGCTTGGACTTTCCTCTGTAAATGGCTGTCTCTGAGGCAAATCACCATTTGATTCATTAGCTGTGAGGGGTTCTTTGAAGCAAACCACCTTCTTAGATTGTATAAATGAAATATCACTAACATCTCTGAAAGGGACAAGGGGAGCAGGAAAATTGCATCGTTTCAGTGCTATATTTTCTGCCTCCATTAAAAGGGTCCGAATCTCTCTAAGAGTTTTGGAACCACTGCTTGTATCTTGAATTTCCTCAGACCCAACGTCTTCAAAACCTGAAGATTCTGGTTTACTTATAACAACTCTATCATCAGTCTGAGAACTTAAAGGCACATTTTTTGAGGTAACACTGGAGTTCGAAGAATCCAAATTATCTATTAGCATTTGAACATGGTCTGAAATAAGTTTATGCTTCTCACTATGTGAATAAGTACCAGGGGTAACTGTTGATAACCCAGTAATCTGATTAACTTGCCCAACACCCCTTGAGAACATCAGAGCATCTTGCGTTATATGTCTATCTGGAAAATTCTGTTGATAGAATATATCTGGTTTCTCTCTGTGTGAAAAGGAACTAGGAGGAACTGTTGATAATAGACTTTTCTGGTCAGCTGGTACAGGAATTGTTGAAACCTTCAGTCCATCTTCAGCTAGACGTTTGTCTGGCAATTCCTGTGGGTAGAAAATATTAGATTTCTCTCTGTGGGAAAAGGAACTAGAAAGAGGTGCTGGTATCCCAGAGTTCACATCAGTTGGTTCAGAGGCAGGTGAAATTTTCAAAATATCCTGGCAATGATGTCTATCCGGCAGCTCCTGTTGAAAGAAAATACTGGGCTTTACCCTCTGAGAATAGGAATTAGGGAAAACTGGCAGTAACGGAGTCGTCAGGTTATCTGGTCCAATTGTAGCTGAAATGTTGGGCTTTTCTCTTTGTGAGTAGGAACTAAGGGGAGCTGTTAGTAACTCAGTCTTCTGGTCATCTGGTAAAATCACAGGTGAAATCCGTAGTTTCTCTTTATGTGAGTAAGAGCTAGAAGGTCCTGTTGGTATCTCAGTCTTCTGATCAGCATGTCCAGGAACAGCAAAAATTTTTAAAGCTTCTTCAGGAACAACTGGCAACTCCTGCTGGTAAAAAACACTGTCCTTTTCTCTATATGAGTAGGAACTAGAGGGAATTATATGTATCCCAGTCTTCTGGTCACCTGGTCCAGAAACAGCTGAAACTTTTGATTTTTCTTCATTAATACCTGGCGACTCCCTCTGATAAGAAAAGATGGGGCTCCCTCTATGTGAATAGGAAACGGAGGACCCAAATCTTATCCCAGTCTTCTGGTCAGCTGACCCAGGAGCCCCCAAAACTTTTAAAGTATCTTCATTAGGATCTGGCAACTCCTGCTGGTAAGAAATGATTGGCTTCTCTCTATGTGAGTAAGGAGTAGAGGTTACTACTGGTGTTCCAGTCTTCTGGTCACCTAGTCCAGGAACCCTGAAAGCACTTAAAGCCGCTTGAGTAAGATCTGGAAACTCTTGCTGATAAATGATGGGCTTCTCTCTATGCGAGTAAGAAGCTGAGGTAACTGCTGGTTTTCTGGTCTTCGGATCACCTGGCCCAGAAACAGATGAAATTTTCAGAGCTTCTACAGCCAGCTGATTGTCTGACAAGGGTTGTTGGTACAAAATACTGGGCTTCTCTCTATGAGAGTAAGAAACAGAAGGTACTGTTGGTATCCCAATCCCCTGGTCAGCTGGTCCAGGAGAAGCTGAAACATTTAGAGCCTCCTCAGTGAGATGTCTATCCAATAAAGCCTGCTGATAGAAAATGATGGGCTTCTCTTCAAGTGAGTAGGAACCTGAAAGTACTGTTGGTATCCCAGTCTTCTGATCACCTGTTCCAGAAACAGCTTTAACTTCCAGAGTCTCTTCAGTTAGATGACTGTCTGGTAACTCCTGTTGGTAAAAAAGATTAGACTTCTCTCTGTGTGAGTAGGAATTAGAAGATTCTGGTGTCAACCCAGTCTTCTGGCCAGCTGACGCAGGAACGGCTGAAATTTTCAGAACCTCCTGAGGTATCTGACTATCTGTCAAGCCCTGTGGATAGAAAATAATAGGCTTCTCTCTAGGTGAGTAGGAACTAGAAGGTTCTGATGTCAAGCCAATCTTCTGGTCAGCTGACCCAGGAATAGCTGAAATGTTCAGAGCATCCTGAGGCACCCGGTTATCTGTCAAGCCTTGTGAGTACAAAATAATGGGCTTCTCTCTATATGAGTGGGAACCAGAAGGTTCTGATGGCAACTCAGTCTTCTGGTCAGCTGGCCCAGGAACAGCTGAAACTTTCAGAACCTCCTGAGGTACCTGACTGTCTGTTAGGCCCTGAGGGTAGAAAATAATGGGCTTCTCCCTATATGAGTAGGAACTGGAAGGTTCTGATAGCAAGCCAGTCTTCTGGTCACTTGGTCCAGGAATAGCTGAAATTTTCAGAACCTCTTGAGGCACTGGGCTGTCTGTCAAGCCCTCTGGGTAGAAAATAAGGGGCTTCTCTCTTTGTGAGTAGGAACTAGAAGGGTCTGATGTCAACCCAGTCTTCTGCTCAGCTGCTCCAGGAACAGGTGAAACTTTCAGAACCTCCTGAGATACCTGACTGTCTATTAATCCCTGAGGGTAGAAAATAATGGGCTTCTCCCTGTATGAGGAGGAACTGGAAGGTTCTGATGGCAAGCCAGTCTTCTGGTCAGTTGGTCCAAGAATTGCTGAAACTTTCAGAGCCTCCTGAGACACCTGACTATCTGTCAAGCCCTCTGGGTAGGAAATAATGGCCTTCTCTCTAGATGAGTAGGAACCAGAAGGTTCTGATGGCAAGCCAGTCTTCTGGTCAGTTGGTCCAGGAATCGTTGAAACTTTAAGAGCCTCCTGAGACACCTGACTATCTGTCAAGCCCTCTGGGTAGAAAATGATTGGCTTCTCTCTAGATGAGTAGGAACTAGAAGGTTCTGATGTCAATCCAGTCTTCTGATCAGCTGATCCAGGAAGAGATGAAATTTTCAGAGCCTCTTCAAGAAAATGACTCCCCAGCAAGGCCTGAGGGGAAAAAATAATGGGCTTATCTATAGGTGAGTAGGAACTAGAAGGCTCTGGTGTCAACCCAGTCTTCTGGTCAGTTGGTCCAGGAACAGCTGAAACTTTCAGAACCTCCAGAGGTACCTGGCCATCTGTCAAGTCCTGTGGGTAGAAAATGATGGGCTTCTCTCTAGATGAGTAGGAACTAGACGGTTCTGATGTCAGCCCAGTCTTCTGGTCAGCTGACCCAGGAATAGCTGAAACTTTTAGAGCCTCTTCAAGTAACTGATTGCCTGGCAAGGCCTGAGGGGAAAAAATAGCGTTCTCCCTAGGTGAGTAGGAAGTAGAAGGTTCTGGTGTCAACCCAGTCTTCTGGTCAGTTGGTCCAGGAACAGCTGAAACTTTCAGAGCCTCCTGAGGTACCTGGCCGTCTGTCAAGTCCTGTGGGTATAAAGTAATGGGCTTCTCTCTAGGTGAACAGGAACTAGAAGGTTCTGTTGGCAACCCAGTCCTCTGGTCAGCTGATCCAGGAACAGCTAAAACTTTCAGAGCCTCTTCAAGTAACTCACTATCTGGTAAGGCCTGAGGGGAAAAAATGGGCTTCTCCCTAGGTGAGCAGGAAGGAGAGGATACTGCTGATATTCCAATCTTCCAGTCAGCTGATCCAGATATGGCTGAAGCTTTCAGAGCCTCTTCAGTGAGATGAGTATCGGTTAAGTCCTGTGGGTAGAAAACAAGGGGTTTCTCTCTATGTGAGGAGGAAGTAGAGGGAACTACTGGTATTCCAGTCTTCTCATCAACAGGTTCAGAAACAGCTGTAACTTTTAGAGTGTCTTCAGGCGGATGACTGTCCGGCAAGCCCTGTGGGTAGAAAATAAAGGGCTCGTCTATATCTGAGTAAGAAGTAGAAGTTACTGTTGATATCTCGGTCTTCTGGTCAGTAGATTCAGGAACAGGTGACACTTTTTGAGCCGGTTCAGTTAGAGAACTGTCTGACAACTCCTGTTGGTAGAAAATACTGGGCTTCTCTCTATGTGAGTAGAAATCAGAAGCTTCTGATAGTAACCCACTATTTTTTTCAGCTGGACCAGAAGCAACTGAAACTTTCAGAGCCTCTTCAGGTAAATGACTGCCTGGTAAGACCTTTTGGTAGAAAATACTGGGCTTCTCTCTATGTGAGTAAGAATTAGAGTGTACTGTTGGTATCCCAGTTTTCTGGTCACCTGGTCTAGGTGCAGATGAAGCTTTCAGAGCCTCTTCAGTTAGAGGACTATCTGGTAATACCTGCTGATAGAAAATATTGGGTTTCTCTCCAAGAGAGTAGGGCGTAGAGGGCACTATTGGTATCCCAGTATTCTGATCAGCTGGTCTAGGAACAGCTAGAACTTTCTGAGCCTGTTCAGGTAGATGACTATCCAGCAACTCCTGCTTATAGAAAATACTGGACTTCTCTCTATGTGAGGAGGAAGTAGAGGCTACTGTTGGTATCCCACTCGTCTGCTCAGTGGATCCAGGAGCAGAAAATTTCAGAGCCTGCTCACTTAGATGACTTTCTGGCAATGTCTGTTGATAAAAAATATGCGGCCTCTCTCTGTGTGAGTAAGAAGTAGAGGATACGGTAGGTATCCTGGTCTTCTGATCAGCTGGTTCAGGAAAAGCTGCAATTTTTTGAGTCTGTTCAATTAAATGACCATCTGGCAAGACCTGTTGGTAAAAGATACTAGGCTTCTCTCCAAGTGAGTAGGAATGTGAAGATAATGTAGGTATCGCGGTGTTTTGATCAGCCGGTCCAGGAACAAATGAAACTTTCAGAACCTGTTCAGTTAGATGACCGTCTGACAACTGTTGCTGGGAGAAAAAAATGTGCTTCTCTCTTCGTGAATAGGAAGTAGAAGGTACTACTGTTTTCTCAGTCCTCTGGTCAGTAGATATAGGAACAGCTGAAATTTTCAGAGTCTCTTCAGTTAGATGATTGTCTGGCAAGGTGTGAGGATGGAAAATACTATGCTTCTCTCCAAGTGAGTAGGAACTTGGAAGGACTGTAGGTATACCACTCTTCTGGACAGCAGAACCAGGAACAGCTGAAACTTTTAGAGACTCTTCAGTTAGATGACTGTCTGGCAGGGCTTGTTGGCAGAAGATACTATGCTTCTCTCCAGGTGAGTAGGAACTTGGAAAGACTGTAGGTATGCTAATCTTCTGGTCAGTAGGATGAGGAACACCCGAAACTTTTAGAGCCTTTTCAGTTAGACGGCTGTCGGGCAAGGCCTGAGGGTGAAGAATAACATGCTTCTCTCCACTTGAGTAGGAACTTGGAAGGACTGTAGGTATGACACTCTTCTGCACAGCAGAAACAGGAACGGCTGAAAATTTTAGAGTCTCTTCAGTTAAATGACTATCTGGCAAGGCCTGCTGGTAGAAGATATTATGCTTCTCTCCATGTGAGTAGGAGCTTGGAAGGGCTGTAGGTAAGACACTCTTCTGGACAGCAGGACCAGCAACAGCTGACAGTTTTAGAGACTCTTCAGTTAGAGGACTCTCTGGTGGGACCTGTTGGTAGAAGATATTATGCTTCTCTCCATGTGAGTAGGAGCTTGGAAGGGCTGTAAGTATGCCACTCTTCTGGACAGCAGAACCAGGAACAGCCCAAACTTTTAGAGCCTCTTCAGTAAGATGACTGTCTGGCAAGGCCTGTGGGTAGAAAATATTGGGCTTCCCTCTTTGTGGGTAGGGACTAGAGGGTACTGTTGATAGCCTAGTCTTCTGGTCAGCTAGTTCACTAACAGTTGAAACTTTCAGAGTCTCTTCACTTATCCTACTATCTACTGATGCCCGCTGGCTGAGTGTATCAGTATGCTGACCAACAGTATTCTCTTGAGGAGACCTTAAAACCAACTGAGGAAAGTCCTCAGGAACCAAGAATGAATGAGATCCAGTATCTGGATCACCAGCAGTAGCAGTGATGCCTGGTTTCAAGCTGGACTGAGTAACTTCAGGTATGCCTCCTTTAGAAGTATTTCCTAAAAAAAAGAGATTTATTAATATTAATGTTATGGTTTTAATTAAGAAATGTTTCTTTCAAGCATAAAAGAAATAAAGCAAGCTTTCCTTCCTTTGACTTTTACACTTCTACTAAGGAATCCTAAGGAAACAGTCATCGAACGAGACAAATATTTACAAAGATATTAATTACAAAGCCATTTACAACAGCAAACTAATGCAGATATAATTTAAATATTCAATAATAATGTTTAAAAGTAGCAGCATAACCACTTGATACGATAGTTGGATCTTTATTAAAATTTGGATATTTATTTATTTTATTTATTTCTTTATTTATTTATAATTTATTTGACAGAGAAACACAGCCCCAGAGGGAACACAAGCAGGGGGAGAGAGAGAGGGAGAAACAGGCTTCCCACCGAGCAGGAAGCCCAATGTGGGACTCGATCCCAGGTCTCCGGGATCATGACCCGAACTGAGCCACCCAGGTGTCCCTAAAATTTGGATTTTTAAAGAATTTTTTTTTTTAAGATTTTATTTATTTGACAGAGAGAAACACAGCCAGAGAGGGAACACAAGCAGGGGGAGTGAGAGAGGGAGAAGCAGGCTTCCCACTGAGCAGGGAGCCCCTATGTGGGACTCGATCCCGGGTCTCTGGGATCATGACCCGAGCCGAAGGCAGTCACTCAACCAACTGAGCCACCCAGGCGTCCCGATTTTTAAAGAATTTTTAACATGATTGGGAAAATGTTATCCAGTCTGGGTTTTAATTTCACCCTAGTGATAAGCTGGCCTGTTATTGTGTCATGTCTGCCATTAAAAGACATGTGACTCCTCAGTCAGAGACAAAATACTTTATTCCATGGCACAGCAAAGGATCTTCAAACTTATTTTCATGGGTTCCCCTATCCTTCGAGTCTTACAAAGGCAATGCAATATGGTCCAGATGAATGTTATGCATTCAGTGGGTTTTAAATGATTCTTCTAATAAATGCACCCTAAGAAAGATACATATATTTTTAACTATATGAAACTATAAAGTGTCTAAATGGGCGCCTGGGTGGCTCAGCGTCTGCCTTCTGTTCAGGTCATGATCCCAGGGTCCCGGGATTGAGCCCCATATCGGGCTTCCCTGCTCACCAGGAAGCCTGCTTCTCCCACTCCCACTTCCCCTGCTTGTTCTCCCTCTCTCACTGTGTCTTTCTCTGTCAAATAAATAAATAAAATCATTTAAAAAAAATAAAAATAAAGTGTCTAAAGATTACACTAAGGATCTTGAACTTAATTCCAAATGGCATGGGCAGTTGATAAATTTGATCAGGCCTATACTACAGATTCAAGATGAGTGGGAACAAAACGTAAAAGTGTAAGTAGTACTATCTAACAGAACTTTCTGCAACAACAGAAATTTCTGGATTTGTACTGTCTAATCCAGTACTTCTAATTCTAAATGGCAGTGGGAAGTAAATTACTGCAATAGAAATGACAAGATTTGACAAGATATGCACTCATCCATTTGTTCATTCAAAAAATAATTAATGTTTACTATGTGCCACTCACAGTTCTAAATATAGGAAATAGGGCAATAAACAAACAGGCAAACTTTACACTCTACTTCCGCCTTACAAAGCCTACATTCAAATAGCAGGAAGCAGATAAAAAATAAATTGATAAAACATATGGGATGTTAGATGATGGCAAAATGGTTGATGTATACAAGTATTAACTATACAGATCTTCCTGAACTTATTATGGGGTTACATGCCAATAAGCTCATCCTAAGATGAAAACATAGTTAAGTCAAAAATACATATAATAATCTCACATATCAAACATCACAGCTTAACCTAGCCTAACTTAAACAAGTTGAGAACCAAAAATTGGGCAAAACTACCTAACACAAAAACTATTTTCTAATAAAGTGTTGAATATCTTGTTATTGAATACTGTACTAAAAGTGAAAAACAGAATGGTTGTATGGATACAGATGGTTTTAAGTATATTAGGATTTTACCGTTACAGTCATGTGGCTCACAGCTGTGCCTCACAGCTGCTGCCCACCATCACAAAAGAATATCATACCACGTATGGCTAGCCTAAGAAAATAGCAAAATTCATAAATTGGAGTATGGTTTCTACTGAATGCATACAATAAAGATGAAAATCCTAAGTCAAACCCTCCTAAGTGGTGGACTGTCTTGCACTTTACATATAAAGAAATTAAGTTTCAAATATGAAGATATAAGATTGCTTCTCACTATGGAGATCTTATTAACTTGCTGATTCTGACTCAATAGATCTAGCGTGGGATCTGAAATTTTGCATTTCTAACAAAATCCCTAGTGATGCCCCATACTTTTGGTCCTCAGACCACATTCTGACTGGTAAAGAAATTTAACTTCTCCAGAGTTCTACAATAAATGGCAAAAATAGGTACTTTAACCTTTTAATTCTAACTCCAAATTCTGAACTCTTTTCACTAAATTATTAGTGACCTCTATCCTAAACCCAATGATGAGTTTCAAAAAAGGAACTAAATATAGAATTAAATGGGTTGAGGAGTGAATTATAAGGTAAACAAGTACATTACCAAGTATTAGCTGTTTAGGAAAACTAAAGGAGAAGGGATGAATATAATCTGCACAGTAACTTGAAAAGGAACAGAAGTTATGGAAAGTTTTGTGAGAAAAAAAGAATCAAGAAATTAATAAAGCAAAACAGATTTAAAAAGTGAACAAATGGCTCACAGAGGAAATCAAAAGAGAAATCAAAAAATACCTTGAAATAAATTAAAATGGAAATACAATATACCAAAACTTATGGGGTACAGTTAATGCAGTTCCAAGAGGGAAAGGTCATAGTGATAAATGCCTACATCAAGAAATAAGATCTCAAACAATCTAACTTTACATCTTAAAGAACCAGAAAAAGAACAAAGCCCAAAACCAGCAGAAGGAATAAAACATAAACCAGAGCAAAAATAAATGAAGTAGAGACTGAAAAGACAACAGGAAAAAAAAAAAAAATCAATGAAACTAAGATCTAGGGGCACCTGGGTGCTCAGTCAGGAGTCTGCCTTAGGCTTTGGTCATGATCCCAGGCTCCTGAGATCAACCCCCGCATCAGGCTTCCTGCTTGGCGGGAAGCCTGCTTCTCCCTCTCTCACTCCCCTTGCTTGTGTTCCCTTTCTAGCTGTGTTTCTCTCTGTCAAATTAATTAATTAATTAAATTTAATTAAAAAAAAAAAAAGAAAAGAAACAAAGATCCAGTTCTTTTAAAAGATAAACAAATTGACAAATCTTCAGCTAAAATCACCACCACCCCCACCCCAAAAAACCCAGAGAGAACTCAAATAATAAAATACAAAAAGGGAAAAGGAAGTATTACAACTGAGATCACGAAATATAAAAGATCACAAAAGACCTTTTACAAATAATTTTACATCAACAGATTTGACAACCTAGAAGAAACATATAACCTACCAAGACTTCATGAAGAAGAAAATGTGAATAGACCAATTACTAGTAAGGAGATTGAATCAGTTATCAAAAGTGCCCCAAAAAATCAAACTCCAAAACCAGATAGCTTCACTGGTGAATTCTACAATAATTAACACCAAAATATCTCAAATTCTTTCAAAAAAATAAAAGGGAACACTTCCAAACTCATTTTATAAAGCCAGCATTACTCTGATACCAAAACCAGACAAGGAAATTATAAAAAAGTAAAATTATAAGTTAATCCTCCTAATGAACACAGATACAAAAATCCTCAACAAAATATTAGTAGACTGAATTCAACAATACATTAAAAGAATCATATAACATTATTAAGTGGGCTTTATTCCAAGAATGCAAGGATGGCTCAATATCTGCAAATCAATCAATATGATATACCAATATTAACAATGAAGGATAAAAATCATGTGATCATTTCAATGGATGCAGTAAAAGCAACTGACAAAACTGAACATCCATTCATGATAAAAATTCTCAATAAAGGGGGTACCAACATTACAAAGGCCATATATAAAAAGCCCACAGCTAACATTACCCTCAACAGTGAAAAGCTGAAGTCTTTTCCTCTAAAATCAAGAAAAGATAAGGGTTCCCACTTTAATTCACCACTTTAATTCAACATAGTATTGGAAATCCTAGCCAGAACAATTAGGGAAGGAAGGGGAGGGGGAGGCATCCAAATAGGCAAGGAAGAAGTAAAACTACCTATGTTTACGGATGATGTGGTATTACATATGGAAACTCCTAAAGACTCCACCAAAAAATTGCTAGAACTAATAAATTTAGTAAAGTCAGAAGATACAAAATTAACATACAAAAATAAGTTACATTTTATACACTAATAAAGAACTATTAGAGAAGTCAAGAACACAATCCCATTTACAATTACAATAAAAAAATCTAAGAATTTAACAAGTGTGTGAAAGATCTGTATATTGAAAACTACACGACATTGATGAAAGAAATGGAAAAAGACTCAAATTAATGGAAAGATAATCTACACATCTGAGAAGCTCAATGAACTCAGTGTAGGATAAACACAGAGATCCACACAAATACATCATAATCAAAATGCTGAAAGACTGAGTATCTTGAAAGCAGCAGGAGAAAACAGCATACAAGGGAATATTAATAAGATCAATAGTTGGCCTCTCATCAGAAACAAGAAAGGCCAGAAGACTATGGGAAGATATATTCAGAGTACTAAAACAAGAGATTATCAACCAAACACTCTAAACTCAACAACAAAACTATCTTTCAAAAGGATGAAATGAAAACACTGCAGGCATATAAAAACTGAGAGAATCTGCTCGCAGGACCATCATACAAGAAACACTAAACAATTTCTTCAGGCTGAAAGCAAGAGACACCAGGCAGTAATATGAATTTACAAAACAAAACAAACCGTGCTAGTAAAGATAATTATGTAGGTAATTACAAAAAGACAGCATATTTGCATATTTCCATTCCTTTCTTCTCTTAACTGATTTTAAGAGCAATTTTACACAAAGCAGTGGAGCTATCACATACAGAAATGTAACATATCTGGCAACATCAAAAGGAGGCAAATGGGAGCAAAGCTGGAGTGGAGTAAGGAAAAGACACTAAATGGTAACAAATCCACAGGAACAAATAAAAAGAATAAAAATGGTAAATTAGAAGATTAATAAAATAAACTCTAAATTCTTGCTCTCCTCTCAGCATCTTAAAAATACAAAAAATTATAAAAATAAGTATAATAATGTAACAATAATAATGTATTCTTATGTGTTAGTAACACATATAGCTATAATATGTATAGCAGTAATAGCACACACAAAAGAGAACAGAACTATATAGGAGTATTGTCTCTGTATCACACTACAATTAAGTTAATATAAATCACGTATATATTCTAATAAGATAAATTTTCTAAGCCCTAGAGCAACCACTAGCAAATAACTTTAAAAATTAACTAGAAAATAATTAAAGAAATTAAAATGTAACACTAGAAAATATTCACTAAGTCAATAAAAAGCAGGAAGGAACATAGCAAAAAAAACATGAAACATGAAAACTAAAAGTAAACCCAGTGAATATATATTCAATCTTAATCAATAATGACATTGAACATGAACTGATAAAACAGCCACATTAAAGGGCAAAAAACTGTCAGTTTGGATTTAAAAAAAAAAAACCACAAGATCCAACTATAAGCTGTTTTTTTTTCCTTTTCTTTTTTTTTCCCACAGGCGCCCAGGTGGTTCCCACCTGTATAAGCTGTTTTACAAGAGATAAACTTTAGATTCACAAGAACAAATAGGTTGAAAGTAAAGGGACGAAAAACATATGCCATACAAAGAGCAAGCATTCGAACTGAAGTGAAAATACTGATGTAAGAGAAAATAGACCTTAAAATAGAAAATGTTATTAGAATTAAAGGGAGACCATTTGTAACAACAAAAAGGTCAGTTCATCAGGAATTATAATAATTATAAACATAAATGCACTTAATATCATAGTCTCAAAAGATATGAAGCAAATTTGACAGAAAAAATGACAAAACAGACAATTAAACAATTATAGTTGAAGATTCCAATACCTTACTTTCAAAAATAGAGAAAACTAGGCAGAAAATCAACAAGGATACAGAAGACGTGAACACTATAAACCCCCTAGAACTAAGAGACAGGTATAGAACACACCACCTAACAATAGCAGAATGCACATTCTTCTCAAGCGTAAACCATACATTCTACACAATAAACACTAGGACATAAGAGCCTCAATAAAATTTAAATGAACTAATATCATACAAAGTAAGTGTTCACCAACAAAATTGGAATCAAATGAGATATTAACAACAAAAAGAACATCAAAAATACGTGGAAATTAAACAAGACATTCCCAAATAACCACAGTGTCAATGAAAACAAATTGCAATGGAAACTTAAAAATATTTTAGATAAATTATAACAAAAACACAACAAACCAAAAGTCTAATCATGCCACTAAAGCAGTGCTTAGAAACTTATCAATGTAAACACCTATATCAAAAACAAAGTCTTGGGGTGCCTGGGTGCTCAGTCATTAAGTGTCTGCCTTCAGCTCAGGACATGATTTCAGGGTTCTGGGATCAAGCCTCCCATCAGGCTCCCTGCTCAGCAGGGAATCTGCTTCTCTTTCTCCCATTGCCCCTCCCCACAGCTCATGCGCTCTATCTCTCTCTCTCAAATAGATGAAAAATCTTTAAAAAGGAGGGGGGGACACCTGGGTGGCTCAGAGGGTTTAAGCCTCTGCCTTCGACTCAGGTCATGATCTCAGGGTCCTGGGATTGAGTCCCACATCAGGCTCTCTGTTCAGCGGGGAACCTGCTTCCCCCTCTTTCTCTGCTTGCCTCTCTGCCTATTTGTGATCTCTCTCTGTCAAATAAATAAATAAATAACTTTAAAAAAAGTTTCATATCAATAACCTATTCTTTCATCTTAAGAAACAGTAAAAAGCAAAAACTAAAACTGAAGTGTGAAAGGAAGCAAAAAATAAAGACTAAAACGGGAATAAAACAGAGATTTAAACATAGAGAAAAAGAGATCAGAAAAAGTAAGAAAGCAAAGTTTGTCTTTGAAAAGATGAACATAATTGACAAAACCTAGCGAGACTCACCAAAAAAAGAGACAGAAAACTCAAAATTATCAAAATCAGATATGAGAGAAGGGGTATTACTACCAATCTTCCAAAATAAAAAGGATTATATGGAAATACCACAAACAATTATATGCCAACAAATTAGATAACCTAGGTGGAATGGACAAATTCCACAAAGGACAAAAATTATGAAAACTGATTTTTTTTTTAAAGATTTATTTATTGACAGAGAGAGAGATCACAAGTAGGCAGAGAGGCAGGCAGAGAGAGAGGAGGAAGCAGACTCCCTGTGGAGCAGAGAGCCCGATGCGGGCCTCGGTACCAGGACCATGAGATCATGACCTAAGCCGAAGGCAGAGGCTTCAACCCACAAGCCACCCAGGCGCCCATGAAAACTGATTATGAAAAATATAAACTATAAATAGACTTAGATTAGAGCAAGCAGAGAGATGTAATTAGTAATTTTAAAATTTCTACAAAGAGGCAGGCGGGTTTACAGTGAGTGTCACCCAATAAAAACTAATACCAATCCTTTTATAAACTCCCAAAAACTAGAAGACAACACTTCTCACCTCAACTTGTGACAGTAAAACCAGAAGAGATAATTGTTCTCACCTCAACTTGTAACATTAGCATTGTACCAAAACCCAATAATAACAATAATCACAAATCTATACATCAAACCCACTATGAATATAAACACAAAAGTCCTCAAAAATTACTGACAAAAAAAATCCAACAACATACAAGGACTGTATGCCATAACCAAATGGCATATATAATCAAGAATGCAAGGTTATGTGAAAATCAATAATGTACTATATTGTTAGATTATAGAACAAAAACTACATGATCATAAAAGAGACAGAATTAACATTTGACAAAATCTAACACCCTTATATGGTAACATGATAAAATATATGCTCTAAAAACTACAAATAAAGAGGAACTTCCTCAACCTGATAAAGATAGCCTATAAAAATCCCACAGCTAACATCATACTTAACAGTAAAACACTTAATTTCTTTCTACAAAGACCAGACAAGACAAGGATGTCTGTTCTTGCCACTTTTATGCAACATTGCACTGAAGGTTCTAGTCAGGGGCAGCTGGGGAATTGAAATATGTAGAAGTCATCCATGTTGGAAAGAAAGAAGACTATATTTGAAGATGACCTGGTCTTACATATAAAAATGTTAACAAATCCACACAAAAATATATTAGAGACAATAAACAAGTAGTTCAGCAAGATTGTAGCTATACAATTAACATACAAAATTCAACTGTATTTCCATACACTAGCAAAGAAGACTCCAAAAATGATATTAAGAAAACATTTTCGGGCGCCCGGGTGGCTCAGAGGGTTAAGCCTCTGCCTTCGGCTCAGGTCATGATCTCAGGGTCCTGGGATAGAGTCCCACATTGGGCTCAAGCTCAGTGGGGAGCCTGCTTCCTCCTCTCTCTCTGCCTGTCTCTCTGCCTACTTGTGATCTCTCTCTCTGTCAAATAAATAAATAAAATCTTAAAAAAAGAAAGAAAACAATTTCTTTTTCAACAAAAAAGATTAAAATACTTAGAATTAAGTTAACAAAGGAGTGCAAGACTTATACACTGAGAACTACAAAATATTGTTGAAAGAAATGAAGAAAACCTAAATAATGGAAAAATGTCCCATATATTTATAGATCAAAGTTCTTAATATAAAATGGCATTCTCTCAAAGGAAGGACACACCAAGTTCACAGATCTAAATATTTAATATTTACTGATTCCCTTCCACGCTTTCCATGCACCACATCTACCCACTCAATAAATCCCTCAACTAAGGATCAACCTGTAACTCATTTTCTGCAATCTTCAGATTTAGTACAGAAAAACCAAAGATTCTATTAAGGCTGGCAACATTACACAATCATCTCCAACCTTAGCTGACTTCTCAGAACTACCTGCCAATTCCTTTGTTTGTTCCTGGTCAGCTGCAATTCCTACTCACTTTAACATGAATTCTGAGCCTGCACCAAGCTACTCTCCTCAAACCCCTCAACTCTCCTTTACCACCACCTCCCTCAGCAGATAATCTTGCTTTCTACCTCAGAACTGATCTCTGTTTCCTCTCTACAAATTTATCTGGTTCCACTCTTCTACTCTTATGCTCCATTAATTTCTTCCTTCCCTTCAAGTCACAGAATGGAATACAGAAATAATAAACTGACTCTAATATCAGATTCTTCCACATAATTCAGTTCTAAACATTGCCAGAGAAGGCAATGAAAAATCAAATGATTCACTTAATAAAAGATCTGCGGATTTATAAATACACCTAATCCAAAATTAACATTGTTGCAAGAGTTCAAAAATAAAAAATTAGTTAGCCATAGCAATGTATTTTTAACAAGCTAGTCATAAGAACACCTAATATCTCCTTTTCTACGTACCCGCTATATGTTGGAGAGACTTTTGCACAGTGTCGGGAGATACCCTCAACATCCTGAGATCTGAAGAGTGATACTCCAACTCTATGGTTGGCTCATGAGGAAGAAATGGAGGCAATATGGATGAAAAAGACCGATTAATGTCCATATTAGAACAACCTGCCTATAAAAAGAGATAAAAAAAATTAAGAAAACAGGATTAATATTACGCTTCGCCTGATTTAAAAAAAAAAACCCTGATTTTTATGCAAATGAATACTAAGCAGTTATACCACTTCCTTAAGCTCATACTCTCAACCCTCCTAAATTCAAATACAAGTCGTATCTTGCTTGGTCAGCTCTAAGAAGGCTCTACAAATTACTCTGGGGGTTTGGAAGTCTGCCTATATAGAATATTACAGACAGGAAGCCTATCTGGTTTGTTCCATATAATAGTATGATCACTGAAGAATGTGAACTTTGTTTTAAAAACAAAGACAAAACAAAAAAAGAATGTGAACTTTGGTATTACTCTTGACAAGCACATGGATTTTTTTTTTAAAAAAGGAGAGGTTATGTTGTAAAAAGGAAAGAGGAAAGAAGGAAAAAGAGAACAGGAATATTTTCAAGAAATTCACAAATGTCTAGAAAAAAAATTAAAGTACAAAAGAACTGGATCTATGATCAATTACCAAAAAAAAAACATAATCCTCAAATTTCATTAAACAAGAACAATGGGAATACAAACTGACAGTGAAGTAAAGGTTAAATGCTGAAAAAGAAGTTCTCAAACTTTCATCAGATCCCAGCAAGTCCTTACTAGAAAAGAAATTAGAAACCAACACTGGTGATGTCAATACATAAATGTATATAACTTTTCACCAAATTCACATCATACTCTCATATAAAAACCATATATAGGGGCGCCTGGGTGGCTCAGTCAAGCGTCTGCCTTCAGCTCAGATCATGATCCAAGAGTCCCAGGATCAAGCCCACATCAGGCTCCCTACTCAGGGGGAAACCTGCTTTCTCCCTCTCTCACTCCCCCCTGCTTGTCTTCCCTCTATACGTGTGTTTCTCTCTGTCAAATAAATAAATAAAATCTTTAAAATATATATATATATACACACATATATATATATACCACCTCTAGGTTTCTTTATTTTCCTAAAAATATTATTCCCTCTTTTTGATACACTCTCAGGAGAGTCTAAAAATGTATAGGACGAATTTGGTTCAATCCTCTTTTATCAAGGTTTTTTACATCGTGTTGTAATGAGCAATTTCAGGAAGCTGGCAGGGTGTAAAAATAAATATTCTACTGCTAACTTCCCTGGTCTAATTTTCTCTATACCAGCGGTCCTCAGCTGTGGGAGATTTTGCCCCCACCCATCTCTCCCTGACCAAGAAATATCTGGCAATGTCTGGAGACACTTTTCATTGTCATAACTTTGGGCATTGAGGGTAGTGTGTGTGTGGCTATTGGCATCTGATGAGCAGAAACCAGGGAAGCTGCTCAGCATCCTAAAATGCACAAAAATGCTGCTCACAACAAAGAATTATCATACCCAAAAAGACAATAGTACAGAGACACCCTGCTCTAACAAAACACAAAGTTCTAAGTTTTCGATTATCCCACTCCTAAAGGAGACTTTTCTGAAGCAGAGTTCATAACATATGTATCACATATATGATATAGATTTGGTGTGTGTATCCCCAGGCATATATGTGTATTTAACAGTTTTTCTCTAGAGCTACACATGTAGTTAGAAAAAAATTTCTATTCCAATCTTAACTTCAATATGATTTCATTAATATTACTGAGTCATTATCAAAGAATGAAATCAGTCCATTGGCAACAACATGGACAGATCTAGAAGGTATAATGCTATGTGGCATCAGTCCGTCAGAGAAACACAAATCCATGTGTGATTTCACTTATGCAGAATTTAAGAAACAAAACAAATGAAGAAAAAAGAGACAAATCAAAAAAAAGACAACTCTATTATAGAGAACAAACTGATGGTTACTGGGGGGAAGGGAGGAGATACATGAAATAGGTAAAGGGAATTAAGAGTACACTTATCACAATAAGCACTGAGTAATGTATAGAATTGTTGATTGTACAGAATTTTATACACCTGAATGTACACCTAACTGTATGTTAACTATACTGGAATTAAAATTTGGTAATTAAATAAAATTTCATTATTACCGAAGCTTCAAAACATAGATACCAGAGTAAGTAATGCAAAAGAAAATGTAGGGCACCTGGGTGACTCAGTCTGTTAAGTGTCTCCCTCAGCTCAGGTCATGATCTTGGGGTCCTGGGATTGAACCCTACACTGGGCTCCCTGCTCAACCGGGGGTCCTGGGATTGAACCCTACACTGGGCTCCCTGCTCAACCGGGAGCCTGCTTCTCCCTCTCCCTCTTCCCCTCTGTCCTGTTCATGCTCCAGCTCTCAAATAAATAAAATCTTAAGGAAAAAATAAAAAGAAGTTGTGGAATGAAAAAGATAAGAACAATTTATTTAAGAGATCAGCAGATCTTCATTACTAATTGAAAACAGGAGAAATCAGGTGGAAAAAGAAATCAAGACTGGTTTATCTCCCAGTCTTTAATCAATAACAAAGAAAGAATCAAAGATGATGGGGCACCTGGGTGGCTCAGTCGGTTAAGCGACTGCCTTTGGCTCAGGTCATGATCCCAGAGACCCAGGATAGAGTCCCACATCGGGCTCCCTGCTCGGCGGGAAGCCTGCTTCTCCCTCTCTCACTCCCCCTGCTTGATTTCCCTCTCTGGCTGTGTTTCTCTCTGTCAAATAAATAAAATCTTTAAAAAAAAAAAAAAAAAAAAAGAACTAAGAAAATCTACAAGTCAGTCTGGTTTCATCAAAATGTCTGAGTTCTTTTGATATAGGCAAGCTGCATTTGAGGTGACAGGAATGTTCACAAGAAAATTTCATTCAACATAGCATTCGGGAGGCACCTGGGTGGATCAGTCATTAAGCATCTGCCTTCAGCTCAGTTATGATCCTGGAGTCCTGAGTTTGAGCCCCATATCGGGCTCCCTGGTCGGCAGGAAGCCTGCTTCTTCTTCTCCCACACCCTCTGCTTATGTTCCTCTCTCACTCTGTCAAATAAATAAATAAAATCTTTTTTTTTTTAATTGCATTCAGGTCCACCTCAGTAGAAATATTAGGATCCAAAAACAAAGATAATAACCATCACACAGAGAAAAGTATATAAACCTTGAGAGGAAATTAGGTACTTGGTGGAAAAAGTAGAACCAATAAAACAAAAAGAACTCTAAAAAGTAAACTTTAAATAATACTTAGATACATGGCCAAAATAAGGAATACTAAAACAGTACTTTATCACAGAAGCTAAAAGAATGTTAATATGCTGCTAGCAGGAACAAGGAGAAAGAAAGACTGGAGGAATAATGATAGGCAGAAACCACTGGTGAGGGTCTAGTAATCTGGTTTCAGTGAAGTGAAGGGAACTAACTAACAGAAACACGGTGCTATATATCTCACCCCATTCAATAGTAACAATGCATGAGGCTGATTGTTACTATTCCTATTTCTTCATGTAGGTGAGGAGAATGATCCTCCAAAATCATCTGCCCAAGGCATGAGGCTAACAAGTAACTGAACAAGGTTCTGACTCGAAATCTTTTCACAGCCCAAACTACATCATATATAAGTGGATGGCCAATCATTTAAAGAAATGATGGGTTAGTATCAAATTTAGGCAGAAAAGTATGAATGACTTAGAGGCAAGACACAGATGAGAGTCAGAAAGGAACCAAGGAGCAGGCAAGCCCTCTGAGAGCAAGCTAAGCCATGTAGGAAGATTACTACCATATCTGGCTCCTTACTTCCCTAATACTGGCATTATAACTCCCAGACCATAGAATGGAGCTAAGAGTGAAAGAGAATACAGGAACATCCTCTGTAACCTGAAAACATATACTTAATTATATTTATAATTTATAAGCTGGGAACAAATAAAATATGGAATAGTGGTCAGAATTAATCTTAGCATATTACTATTAATTGAATATATATCTACATTTCTTTTAAAATTGTGGTTTTTAAAGATTTTATTCATTTATTTGAGGAAGAGAGAGCATGAGAGACAGACAGATTACAACCAGTAGGGAAGGGTAGAGGGGAAAAAAGTGAGCAGGGAGCCTGAAGGGGGAGTTAATCCCAGAACCCTGTGATCATGACCTGAGCCAAAGACAGACACTTAACCAACTGAGTCACCCAGGCACCCATATCTACATTTCTTCAGATAGATATTGTGTGTAGAAAAAGTTGATGAAAGCTACATAAGTAATACTATCAAAAAAAATTAGAAACTCTAAGTTTAAAATTGATCATTTTTGTTTCTCATTCTTAGTGAAATTCACTTTGATCAATCCCCTTCAAAACCTTCACTCTTACCAAAATAATGCAAAATCTTGGTTTTGGTTACACTGAAGAATAGTTAAATAGAAAGGCAGTTTACGGTATAGTGGTTAAATACTTAGATAAGGTTAGTTTCAGGATGCCTGGGTGCCTCAGTCAGTTAAATATCTGCCTTTGCTCAGGTCATGGTCCCAGGGTCCTGGAATCAAGCCCAATGTCGGGTTCCCAGCTCAGGGGGGATCCTGCTTCGCCTTCTTTCCTCCGCTCGTGCTCTCTCTCTCGCTATCTCTCTCCACAAATAAATAAATAAAATCTAAAAAAAAGAAAAGATAAGGTTAGTTTCAAATTCTAGTTTCCTACTTGCTCAGTAATAATGAGCAAGCTCCTTAACCCTCTAAATATCAATTATAAAATGAGGATGGTAATAACCCCCAATAATCCTACCTCAGAGGACTGACCAAAGGACTAAAAGAATTGATGTATATAACTAAATCTCTTAGCATAGTATTTGAGCACAGTCTTAGCTATCATTTTCATCCCCATTAAAAGACTAAAAATTAGAATTAAACAATATCTACTTTATTTTATTTATTTGACAGAAAGAATGAGAGAGCACAAGCAGGAGGAGCAGGAAAGGGAGAAGAAGGCTCCCAGAAGAGCAGGGAGCCCATGTGGGGCTTGATCCCTGGACCCTGGAATCAGGACCTGAGCTAAAGGCAGATGCTTAACCAACTAAGCCACCCAGGTGCCCAAACAATATCTACTTTAAAATGTTAAGATAAAATTAACCTCACAGTTCTCTGTATTTCAAATTTTTAATATATTCAATAATTATAAATTTGAAAGGAAAAGTTTAACTTAATATTTTTCTTCATTTTCTCTAATCAAAGCTCCCTCAACCTAAAGGTCAAAAAATGACTGCAACCCAACTAGTAGCTTTCCAATGACATACTAATCTTATACATGGAAAAACAGGAAAAGGAAAGTAACATTAAGTACACAACATCTATTGTATAGCTATATTTAATGACCGATAAGATATAAGGATATATTATAAAGAAGCTGACAGTATTAGACAAAAGAGGATGGGCAATGGGACAAAAGAAACACTAAAACCAAGAGATTCAAGGATCCAGGCAAATGAAGTCTTGTACAAAAGAAAGGTTGACATAGAACTTTTTAACATCTCAAAGTTATTTTCTAGTACACACACAAACACACATGATAATAATGATATAAACCGAAAGAGGGAGGGAATGTATATATGCAGAGGTATCACTCACTTGGTAAGGAGGTACTTAGTTCCTTTTGGGGACACTAACTAGTGCAGATATTAAGCACCTCAGTACCCTTCCTGGGGAAACACTAGTTCTTATAATTTTCAAAATTCCTCCAAAGTCAAATCTTTCAGGAATTTCTGAGCAGAAATATTTAAATATTCCAGGGTCTATTCCAATGCTTGTAAATTGAAAAGCAAAGTGGCAAAATGTACAACTGACTATCTCTACCAGTGAGTCTAATCTGAACACTGTCCAAAGGTTCTTGCTGCCACAACTGGGAAGAGTTATCAGTTAAAAGGCCTGGGAGCTCCAAAGGAAGGCCTTTTCAAGACACCACAAAATTCACTAACTCTTGAGGTCTGTGAAACACAAATATTTCTTTTATGCCAACCTCTAACAAATTAATGGAGCATATTCTTGTATATCAGATGAAGACCAGACTGTAAGTCACATGTTGGTATTAGAGGTTACTTTCGCCCCCATTTTTCAACTAAAATATTCTTTCCCTACCCCACAAGAAATGTCAAACAGAGTAACTTACAGGCTCTTCAAAATCACTCTCTTCTTTTGACAGCAGTTCTGAGGCAGATCGCCAGTGCAGGGAGCTGTCACAAACCTCCAGATCATCAGGCACATTTTTAAATCCCGCAAGCTCAACACACTCAACAGTCAAGTCACCTTGTTCACATACCTGTTCATAAAATTAAAAAAAAAAAAAAAAAAAAAAAGAGAAATAAAAACAAGTAACAATACATTTCTTGAAATAGTACTAGAAAAGACGTTTCCCCCAACTATCATTTTATTGTGTCTCACCTCTCTTTGTGGATCAGCAGCTCTTATCCTGCTCACAGTAGCATTCTCATCTAGGTTACAGCATTCAGTATCATCATCCAGAGTACAGCTTTCAGATTCAGCCTTCCCCTGCAGGCCCTCTACAAAATAGGAGTCATTTTGCATAATTGTTTGTACACTAAAACAGGATTTGGCTCCCATAGGCTGAGGAATTTTACCTTGGCCTACATCAGCTTTCAGCAATGACTCTTGGTCTACTGTAATTAATGATGCATTATTGGTCATTGGTAAAGTACCTTGTGACTTAGCATCAGCTGTCACCAAGTTTGCTGAAAAGCTGCTTCCTACAGTAGCAGATGGACCTTCGATGATATTACTAGAGTTTACATTCTTAACCAAAATAAAGTTTGAGGAATCTGCACCTTCTTCAAATCTTCTTAAATCTTGTAAAACCAAAGAATCTGAAGTTGATACTTTCATTGGATAAAAAATGTTTGAATAGCCTACCTTCTCTGCAAGGTCAAGATCAGGAACAGACTTTATCTTCCCAATGGGAAGAAATGGTTCATGGTCTAGATCAGACTGAAATAAAGCTGACTGTGCTTTGCCAAGACCAACAGCCTGGCTGTGAGATTTTTCACTTAAAGAAGCAGATGACTTAAGTTCTGGAATAAGAGAAAGTGGCTTAATGAACATTTTCTGAGGAGCATTGGGGAGTGATTTTAAATCAAAATGCCAATATAGGGAGCGATCACCATTATCTTTTTTATGCAACAATGGTTTTGAAGTCGCTAATTCAAACCCCCCAGGAGTAAACTGATCACAAGGGTGACTAAACTCATCAGAGAAAGAGTTTTCATCATTATAATTTAATAAGGAAAGATGTGAATTTTTTGGTTCACTTTCTTGGCTGAGATTTATTGAAGACTTACTGATATCAGTTTCGATTTCATTCACTGTACTCTCTTTCTTGGAAGGCTCAATAGAGGCAATAATTACCTCAAAGGCTACATTTTCAGAAGCATAAACACTTTTTCCACCAAAAGCAGAAGCTGCCCTTTGGTTTCTTTCCTCTTGTAAATACAATTGTTCTGATGTCTCATCCAAGTTGGATTTAATAGTCTGAAGAGGACCACCAGAAATCTCCATCCTAGAGGTACCAGGCTGCCTAGAGTGTGTATGTATTTCTGAAACTTTTACAGAATTATCAGGAACTACAACATTCTCAATAAATTGTATTTCTGAAGATCTCGGATGCATCTCTGAAAATACTAAAGTACTTCTATTTTCCTTTAGTTCTAAACCTTGTGATAATTCTTTCCCCAGACCTTCTTCATTTCTTTCATACCCCTCCAAAGAATCCATCATTTCTTTCACCTCATTCTCAGCTGGAGCTCTTAAATAAACACTCTCAAAAGAATGATTAGGAGGTGTCAAGGGAATGTACTTTCCTCTTCTTTCCAACAGGCAATGCAAAAAAGAATGTGGCATTTTGTTACTAAAATAAGGAGCAACTTCATGTGGAAAAGAAACACAGTCCTTACTGATCACATATGTTTCTGGATGGTGTGAAGCTTTCCGTTTGCTCCACGGCGTACACGAGAAAGGGGCAAGAAAACTGTCACTTCCCCTAGGAATTTTGTTGTTATCAACTGTGTCAGATGAATCTGAACAAGAATCATGATCGTTACTGGTTAAATAATTTTGTGACTGCTGTAAAGCTTTCTGTTTCCAATACTGCACATATGAACAAGAAGCATCAAAACTGTCACTTCCTTCAGGAGTCATGTATTCATCACTTGTATAAGATGAGGTTGAAACAGAAACTTGACCTTTATCAGCTAAGCTGGTTTCTGGCTCCTGAACTTCTTGTGTCTTCCATGGCACATAGGAACAAACAGCATCATAACTACCGAAGTCTTTGGGGGTTTTCATTTCATCAACTGTATCAGACGAAACACTCTCTTCTTTAATCCCTTGTTCAAAAGGTAAAAAAGAGCGCTGACACTCAGCAGCTGTACTGGCTATGAGCGAGTGCTGAGATATACTAATGCAACTGCTAACTAAGTCTGAAGCTACTTCTGAGGCTGCCTGGAATAAAGCTTCACTAACTTCCGATGGTCGAGAAAACCATTCAGTGTCTTCAGACTTACCAGGAATTCCCCTGAAAAAACACAGTTAAAAATAAATAAATAACACATTAAAAACATTTTCTTAATACTAACATAAAAATTACCAAACTGATATGTCACTGAAATTAAGATTACTTAAAAAGTGTGTTGAAAAAACAAAGTTCTAATTTCAAATTCCCTTAAGGTGGGTAGTGACTAAACAAGGCAAAATTTTTTGTGAACAGAATAGGAACTCCCATCCTATGACCCTGATATTTTTCTCAGCCTTCTCCTAAAACAATATTACCACAAATAGGAGTATTTTCATACTGCCAAGAAGATTAAATAAAAAATTCAAACTTTATTATTTAAAATGTTTATCACCTACCATAAATTAATCACTTAAATTTCACTAATTCTTTTACTAGTCATTTACTGTGCTCTTGAAAACCCCTTAGAAGTGATCTACTCCTAAAACACAGCAGTAACCTAATTACTGGTTGACTATTATATGCAGAACACTTTTTCATAAAAGTAATTTTAAGGTAATACATAGAAGGGCAAAGGTGTTTACTCTGTAAACATCTACAGTTTTTCTTAAACATTTTTATTTGAGTATAGTTGACACACATTACTACACTAGTTTCAGGTATACAACACATGGCATGGTAAGCACTGCAGAGTGAAGAGAATTGTCAAAACACTATGTTGTGCACCTGAAACTAACATTATATTTCAACTATACTTCAACAATAAAAATTTTAAAATAAAAAACTATGCCTGAAATGTTAAAATACATTAAAAACTATATTTAAATAAACTACAGTCACCTGGCTCATTTTTACACATGTATTACTATACCAGATAACACACATCATGTCTTAACTTACAGTCTTGTTACCTTCCAAGTATGTGCTGAAAATATCTAACCCCCAAAGTCTCACCTTAGCCTTAAGTCATTAATATTAGCAATAACTTAGAACAAGAGAAGGAAGAGTAGAAAGTTTACACGCAAATAAAAAAATAAATCATCCTACCTCAGAGGTGCAAAATCTAGTTCACTTTGTTGAAATAAGGAATCAGACCCAAACTCTTGATCTTGTGTCAAACATGTCAGCAAAGGCAAATCAGGGGAAGCAAAGCTGTCTTGTATGACTACAAAGTTTCAAGTATAAAAATGTTAGAAATGCTGAAAGTTAACTGCTTAGCTTACTCATGTAATACTTTAAAGAACCTAAATATGCAGCCATCTGAGTTCTATATGCATCAGAACAACATAACATAATAGCACTTAACACAAAATTTCAGTGATAACCCTGAAGGACAGGTATTATTATGCCCATCTTAGAGCTGAGGAAACATGATTATAAAATTTAAGAAATATTAATCTGCCCACACTCAAAGAGCTTAAGTGTCAGAATGAAAATTGAACTTAAACACTAATTTCTTAGCAAGTGCTCTTAACTATTAGGTTTCTTTCCATCTTAAATCAGTGTAGTCTATAGGCTGCTGGGCATCCCCTAAGACATTCTCAGGAGGTACCTTGAGTCAAAATTATATTCAAAATAATATTAAGATGTCATTTGCCTTATTCACTCTCATTCTCTCACAAGAGTATGGTAGAATTTTCCAGAAGCCATGATATAGCAACATACTGAATGCAAAAGCAGATGTTGAAATCTATCTCTCTTCTATTAGGTCAAACATTACACAGCCATTCTTTTCTTAAATAAAACAATGCTACTCTTCTAAATATTTTTGTGTTGGGAAATAGTTACTTTTCTTTAAAAACTATGTAATTTACATTAACATGCAATGAAGTGATTTTATAATGAATTAATATTTTAGAAATTTCTAAATTTTAGTTTCTAATATGGGAAATATCAACAACCCATATACACAAAAACTCTTTGAAGTCCTTGCTAATTTTTAAATATGTAAAGGAGTCCTGTGACCAAAAAGTTTGAGAACTGCTGATTTAAAGTAAAAATAATTCTTGTGGATTCCTGAATGTCAACTTAAATAATTCTTATTATTTGTGCCTAAATATGTACAAACTAGGTATAAACTCCTTATTACGTCTACCATTTATAACTATAAAACAAAAACAAAATTTTAACAGAAATAAAACTATAAAACTATCAATATTCTAAGATTAACTGAACTGGATAGGTGATGTTTTGCTAGTTCTTTCACTACGAATGTAATACCATTGCAACAGTACACCTTCTTGATTTCAGAATGCCTATAATTCTGCACGGCACACTTTCCCTATCATAACTGTAATACCCTTGTTTTAATCTTTAGTCTGGCTGCTTCCCACCTAGACAGTCAACTCCACATCCACTTTATTCACAGCCATACCTGCAGTGCCTACCAAGTACTTGCTATACTTGGTCACTCAAAATAAAATTTATTTACTGAATGAATTTATTAAAAATGAAGCAGAATGAGAATAATACTACCAAGGGCTACTTGGTATGATTCCTATTTGACCTTGGTTTACAGACTCAGTCTCAAACCTTCCTAACAGAGAAGTCCTTCATCCCCCAAGAATCATGAAGGTTTTTGTTCTGTTGTTGTTGTTGTTGTTGTTGTTTTAGATTATTTATTTATTTGACAGAGAGAGACAGAGACAGAGCAAGAGAGGTAACACAAGCAGGGGGAATGGGAAAGGGAGGAGCAAGCTTCCCAATGAGCAGGGAAGCCTGATGCTGGTTTCGATCCCAGGGCCCTAGGATCATGACCTGAGTCACCCAAGCGCCCCAATCACAAAGGTTTTTAACAAAGATCCCACATTTCCTCACATTTAGACAACTGCTGATGGCTTGGATCACTGTGTTTTGAGATACCTAACTGTTCTGGCACCAGTCATCATCATGACATCTGCCACAGGTGAGACCAATACACCCCCAATGACTGTATACATGTATAGCAAAACAGCAATGATGAAATTTCCTCTAGCTATCAGATCCAGGAATCTGCTCTAATACTTAAAAATGTTCTACTTTATCAGGCGCCTGGGTGGCTCAGTGGGTTAAAGCCTCTGCCTTCGGCTCAGGTCATGATCTCAGGGTCCCGGGGATTGAGGTCTGCATCGGGCTCTCTCCTCAGCAGGGAGCCTGCTTCCTCCTCTCTCTCTGTCTGCCTCTCTGCCTACTTGTGATCTCTCTCTCTGTCAAATAAATAAATAAAATCTTAAAATATCTACAGTAAATGAGAAGCTAGAGCTCTAAAACCTTACCTAGAAAACATTTTAGAAGCCACATTGCACAATCTCCCAGCCAATGCTGAAATTCTATAGAGAATTGTTTGACATTTTGCAGTGATGCAAAATCATTTTCTATTGTTATATGTTCTACTATTAAACGGCTCTATCAGAAAAGTTTTTTTTTTTTTTTTAAGATTTTATTTATTTGACAGAAAGAAAAACAGCTAGAGAGGGAACACAAGCAAGGGAAGTGAGAGAGGGAGAAGCAGGGAGCCTTCTGGATCCAGGGATGCCAGAATCATGACCTGAGCTGAAGGCAGATGCTTAACAACTGAGCCACCGAGGCGCCCCAGAAAAGTTCCTTCTTATATCAAATTGAAAACAGCCTCCCTATAAGCTATGTATTCTCATTTTAACTCTAGACTAGGAGTCAGGAAACATTTTTTAAAAGGCCAACTAATATTTCATACTTTCTTAGTCATATATGGTCTATATCACATGTATCTCTTTGTTCATTTTTACAATCATTTAAAAATGCAAAAACTATTCTTAGCTCATGATTGGTACAAAATCAGAGCCTTGCACTAGACCATTATAATGCCAATCCCATGGTACTGTTATTTTTCTGTTTACTAGACTGTGTTCCCAAAAGTGGAAGTAGCTTTCATCTATATATCCCCAGCATCACACACACCATAAGCACTTAGATATTTGTTAAGCAAATGGGTGAATAAATGAAAGGTAAACTCCTTCCTCTTTAGCTTGACAGCCCCTCAAACACCTGATCATAGCAAAGTCTTCTCTTCCATCTACTGTCATACTCATTTCCACTCAAAAAGGAACTCCTGTGCTGTTTACATCTTTCTTTAAAAAAAAAAAAAGGTTTTAATCATTTATTTATTTTAAAGAGAGAAAGAGCATGTGAGAGGGGGCAAGGGCAGAGGGAGAGGCAGAGAATCCCAAACAGTCTCTGTCTAAGCACAGAGCCCGATCCCAGGACCAGAGCCAAAATCAAGAGTCGGAAGCTCAACTGCCTGAGCTACCCAGGCACCCTGCTGTTGACATCTTTCTAAAAATGTGAAACTAAGACAGACTTTGATGACCTACATCATAAAATACATTGGTGCCAATATTTTGATTTGGATAGCCTTGGCTTATGTTTGAAAAAAACCTGTGGGGTGCCTGGGTGGCTCAGTTGGTTAAGCAGCTCCCTTCAGCTCAGGTCATGATCCCAGGGTCTTGGGATGGAGCCCCACATCAGGCTGCCTGTTCAGCGGGGAGCCTGTTTCTCCCTCTCTCACTCCCCCTGCTTGTGTTCCCTCTCTAGCTGTGTTTCTCCCTGTCAAATAAATAAATAAATAAAATCATTTTTAAAAGGGGGGGAGAAAAGAGAAAAAAAGAAAAAAAAACTCATTGAATTAGCTCCTATTGGCACTCCTCTACAGAACTCTGACAAGATAACGAAGATAACACCATGGTTAAATCTCATTCTTCTGTCAAAGGCTAATTCTACACTTGATCTCAGCCAAAACGCCGAGAAGCAATTTTTTGGGGAAAAATAATAATAATAAATAAAATATCTGAATAAAACAAAGAAAAAAAAACTAATACTGCCTTAATTATCATTCAGGCATAAAAAATTGAAATTATCATACTGGTTAAGCATTCTTCTACAGCCACACAATCCAAAGTAGTAATAGCACAATTCTATCTCCCACCCTGCTAATCTGAAAGGTACTTAAAGTTTACCTTTTGTAAAGAGCTAATAAATCAGTTCCCTATTAACCAGAGGAAACCAGTAAGATCTACATCTTTATCTCACTTTTGGGGTCTGAAAACTGAGAATAACATATGCCTTAACTAATTCTAAGAATCTAATGAAGCAAGCTTAAACATCTGTTTTGCTTTTTAAGAATCATAGAGGTTCCCTTGTTGAGAGAAGTTGTCAAAGGATAATATATAGTTTACCCAAGAAAAAGTCCACAAATTCTGGGCTGAGGAGGCATACTCACTAGAGAGGAAGTTATCACCCTCCTGCCTTCTGTGAGGAATAGGACATAATGAAGAGCATCAACAAACTAGAAACCGGTGGACAATGTAGAAAACCAAAATAAGTTAAAACCTTTGAGGATGGCTCTACAGAGCTCCTCAACTCATGAAAGGATTTAGGCGCAGCTAGGTTGCTCAGTTAAACCTCTGACTTGGTTTCGGCTCGGCTCATGATCTTGCAGTGGAGAGATCGCGTCGGGCTCCAAAGATCACTGCAGAGTCTGCCTCAGATTCTCTCTCCCTCTCCCTCCACTTCTCCCCACCCCCTGGTCGCTTGTGCACTCTCTACAATAATAATCTTAAAAGAAAGAAAGAAAAAGAAATTTAGATGCAAGACCTAAAGTCCCCCAAAAGTATTTTACAAATATGAGGTATTACTACTAGTTAAAAATAAAGAGGCATTACCCAGCAGTGGCGAACATAAGAGATCTCTCTTAAGTTCCTTTACTTGATTTTCTGGTTGGGTCAATATACCTTCCTCCACTGAGGCGAAGTCTCTCACTTCGGTCCCTTCCTCTCTCATATTAAACCTGCTCTGGGTTATATCCAAGGTGTGAGAAGAGTCCATTTCTTGAGGAAGACAACGCCAAGGTTTTCTTCTCTAAAACAATAATTTTGAAGGAAAATATGCTAAGTCATTGAGTTACAATATACATTAAAATTTATATTTAAATATCCATCCATTCATGTAGCATTTAGCTTCTATGTGATAACATTCTCATCCCAGTGTTTTTGGAGAAAGTAAAATTGTTCTTCTGTATGTTTTCTGCAATATTAACTACATTTTAGAATTCGTCCCATCACTACCCATCTTTTAATGTGTTATATCACTGTCATTTCTAGTGAACAGTTCTCTTCACTGTAACAATACATTTGGTTCTACATGAAATCTTACAATCTGATTACAAGACTGAAAAAAATTTTCCAAACCTAAAGCTATAAGTTGCTCTACACATGACCACTTCACTGAATTCTTAATTAGCAATACTGGTTTCTAGTGGACTCTTGGCTCTTCTCTTATGTAACATTATCAAGATCACCCATGAATAATAATACAAAATGTTTACTCTTACATTAGTGGCAAGATTCAGAGCAATGCTTCTCAAACTATCTATGGGAAGAAACAATTTTTCCTACTTCCAATTTTAACATTTTATTACAATGCTCATAAAACTTGGTAAGTACTAAGTCAGTAAAAATAATAAACCAACTAATAAAAAATAAAAATAACTAGAAAATTAAAAGATATATAAGCCAAAAATATAAAACAGAAGGCTAAAAGTCCGGTTTTTAGTTCTAAAAAACAAAATTACTATCAAATTTATAAAGGTTTCTAACTACTTCTATATTCTTTTTTTTTTTTTTAAGATTTTATTTATTTGACAGAGAGAAACACAGCCAGAGAGGAAACACAAGCAGCGGGATTGAGAGAGGGAGAAGCAGGCTTCCTGCCGAGCAGGGAGCCCGATGTGGGACTCGATCCAGGGTCTCCGGGATCATGACCTGAGCCAAAAGCAATTGCCCAACCAACTGAACCACCCCGGCGCCCCAACTACTTCTATATTCTTGTACTTCTCTCTTGACAGACCTGTAATAACCAATTGATGGACAGGCACCAGACCAGATCCACAGACCACTAAGTAGCAATGTTGAATTAAAGACTATCTGAGGGACACCGGGGTGGCTCAGTCGTTAAGCGTCTGCCTTTGGCTCAGGTCATGATCCCAGCCAGGGTCCTGGACTCTAGCCCAGCATCGGGCTCCCTGCTCAGCAGGAAGCCTGCTTCTCCCTCTCCCACTCCCCCTGCTTGTGTTTCCTCTTTCGCTGGGTCTCTCTCTGTCAAAAAAATAAATACAATCTTTTTAAAAATAAAGACTATCTGAAACTAATGATGTTTTACATTTTGGCTAACTGAATTTTAATTTTTAAAAAAGACTAATGGTAAACAATTTTATCAGCGTTTTTTCCTTTTAAACTTGGTATTGGTTAATAAAAGATATTCTTCCTATCATGCTATGAAAGGACAAACTTTTATTTTCATATTTAATTAACTTGATTAGGCAGGAACTCTAAATTTGATCAAACTATAATACAGTATCTTTTTTTCCCAATTAAGTCTGATAATGTATTGTAATAAATTTCTTTCTAGTACATTTCTTACTTGGCAGTGGTAGATCAGACTTTTAATCATAACTGCTAGCACACTCTTTAATATTTTCACTCATATATAGTCTTAAGATTGATCAGGATTTTTGAATGCCTTGTTTTCTAACTTTAATAGGGTCCGTGGTCAAAGGAACGAGGCTGATACAAAAGCGAAGGTTAAGCAAAGTTTTATTTCACACCAAGCATCAGAATTTTACTGGCCCGGGCCAGGGTCGCTTCCCAAGAGAGAGCGCCCAGTTCTTACAGGCTACCTTTTATAGGGGAAAACCACACCCCCAGCTGACCGACTCAGGTAGCTTGCCTGAGTTAATTCTTTCACTCTGCTGTGATGATGAATACATTTAATCTGTTAAACTCATAATTCCCACAGAGTGGTTTACCAGGGGATCTCCATTGGTTAGGGTACAAGGAGGTTAAGGGGATTAACTGATTGGGCGTTCCCACCTGGTCCTAATTTCACCCAGAATTAGCTGCCCATTCTTAATTTGCTTCTCAATACCTCCCCTGACCAGAGGTTAAGGGGCTTAAATGATTGGGCATCTCCCCCTACCTGGCTCCCCTTTGTTTTCCAGGGGCCCTTTGCCCATTTCTCCCAGAGCCATTTTTCTGAGTAAACAAGACGGCGGCCTGGATTTCTAAATAGGTCCTTACAACTTTATTCCATAACTTTGTCCTATATATGTTTTAAGATTTTATTTATTTGAGAGAGAGAGGGAGAGAGACAGAGAGAGAATGAGCATACGCATGAGCAGGGGACGGGTCAGAGGGAAAGGGCAAAGCAGACTCCCGACTGGGTGCAAAGTCCCAATGTGGGACTTAATCCCAAGACCCTGAGATCATGACCTGAGCCAAAGGCAGATGATTAAACAACTGAGCCACCCAGGGGCCCCAACCTATATTTTTCATTGTTTATAAATAGTCTATTACTGAACTTTTCTTTCTTAACCAATTCAAATGTTTCCTTAAGAAAATATAAATTTTGGGGGGGCACCTGGGTGGCTCAGTTGGTTAAGCAACTGCCTTCGGCTCAGGTCATGATCCTGGAGACCCGGGATCGAGCCCCACATTGGGCTTCCTGCTCGGTGGGAAGCCTGCTTCTCCCTCTCTGACTCCCCCTGCTTGTGTTCCCTCTCTTGCTGTTTTTCTCTCTGTCAAATAAATAAATAAAAATCTAAAAAAAAAAAAAGAAAAAGAAAAAGTGCCAACAATTCTTTTTAAAAATATAGATATATAAATCTTTTATTCCCAAATAACCCAAAATCTGTAAAAAGATGTATCATAATTCAGAATAATTTTTTGAACATTTTCATATTTGAACTTATTAGTTAAAATTACCATTACTTAAAATACATTAAATGTTCTTTTATTTAGTAAGTTAAAAAAAAAAAGACAGGGTGCCTGGGTGGCTCAGTGGGTTAAAGCCTCTGCTTTCAGCTCAGGTCATGATCTCAGGGTCCTGGGATTGAGGCCCACGTCGGGCTCTCTGCTCGGCAGGGAGCCTGCTTCCTCATCTGCCTCTGCCTGCCTGTGATCTCTCTGTCAAATAAATAAATAAAATCTTAAAAAAAAAAAAAGACAGACTATCCACTAGCTACTCTTAGTTATAGAAATATATGCAGAGAAAAAAACAAATGGAGAGTAATATTCTAAAATATTAACACTACTCATCTACAGGTTGTGGGATTATGGAATAGTAGACCTTTGACATTCCAAAATATCTCAATCCCTGCTATGTCATATAAATTAGTCCAACCTAGAACATCAAAATCACTACTGGAAACATTTTCAATACTTGAAAAAAAAAAGGTGATTAATCTTAAATTTTTTCTTTTGAGAGTACTCCATTCTGTAGAGCACAGAGAGCCAAAGAAAGTGTTTAATTTCAGCCATTGTGTGACTGAATTCCAGTCACTGTGTGACTCTCACTACAGAAAAATCTCTAGTTCCCAACTCATCTCTCAGTCTCCTTGGGCATGGTTTGAATCTGGTCCCATATTTATTCCTCACTCCAAAGAGACAGGTATCTGTTGGCTCTCCTGCCCATCCTCTCACCTAGTCAGATCACTCTACTCTAGCTCAACTTCAGTAATTCTTTAACCTCATTAAGACAATTATCCTATTACATTTACACTTTTCATAATACCTTTCTTTCCTGTATTTCCCTTTTACCACTCTGAGAGTTCACAGTCATCCTTATAACCAGTGCCGTGCAAACCGTTTTAACCTTCCTGCCCTTTTCTCCCATTATCCTATTTGCCTGGTAAAAGCTCAGTTCTCTAGTCGAAACTTCTCCTCATCTGAATCTAAGCAGCAGCACACTGCTGAGTAAAGCACAAACCCAAATGGTTTTTCCCTTAAACTAATGACATTAGCGGTATCTGGGTGGCTCAGTCGTTAAGGGGCTGCCTTCAGCTCAGGTCATGATCCCAGAGTCCTAGGGATGGAGCCCTGCATCAGGGAGCCTGCTTTTCCCACTCACACTGCGCTTGCTTGTGTTCCCTCTCTCCCTGTCTCTCTCTGTCAAACGAATAAATAAAATCTTTTAAAAAAGAAAAAAAAAGATGGGGAGGATCTTTAAAAAAAATGATGATGTTAAATCTCAAGGGCACTCAGCACTGCCTGGAAATCCTACTATATTTTCCTGGTGAACTGACTTGCTAAAATGACTATCCTTTCTCTCCTCAGAACTACTGAACTCTCCCTCCTCATTTTCAACTGATGACCGCATCTCGTACTTCAGTTAAGTGAGTATCAGGAGATGAAACTTCCTTATCACCAGAGCTACAACCGCATTTTCATATTGTGACTTAAAAAAAGTCTCTGTGCCTACCAAAGGCCTTCCTATCTTATTCCATTCTTTTCAGCTGCCTTCCTATATGATTCTCCTGTTTTCATCCATTTGCCATCTCCTACTAAATCATTCTTCTCCCCAGGCAAACATACTTATAATTTCTCATCATAAAATAAAATTATAAAACATCACTGTTCAATATTCCTTTCCATTCTGCATATCCTGGGTTTTTTTTTTTCTTTTTTATCTTTTTTTTTTTTTTTTAGTTTTTAAGTTTTTAGTTTTTATTTAAATCTCAGTTAACATTAGTTTCACATGTAAAATGTAGTGATTTCTTTTTTTTTAAAGATTTTATTTATTTGACAGAGAGAAACACAGCCAGAGAGGGAACACAAGCAGGGGGAGTCAGAGAGGGAGAAGCAGACTTCCCGCCGAGCAGGGAGCCCAATGTGGGACTCGATCCCGGGTCTCTGGGATCATGACCTGAGCCGAAGGCAGTCGCTTAACCAACTGAGCCACCCAGGCGCCCCCTAAAATGTAGTGATTTAACACTTAATACAACACCTGGTGCTGGTCACAAGTTTCTGTATATTTTGTTGCTGTTTCTATCACACGGTGGTTGCTTGTGTTATACCTTTTTAATCAATATAAAAAAGCCCTCAAATCTCTAATGTTTTTGACATAAACATATTCTGAAGGAGAAATAAAGATTAGAGATATAAATTTGGGATTTTTAAGTATACAGATATATTTAACCCCCCAGATCTAGATGAGAACTAAAACATCCCAACACTTTAAGCAGAAGTCAAAAACTCAAATGTGTACAGGGCCAGGGAAGTAATAGAAATGACTGAATCTGCCTGAAATTAGAGTGATGGGACGGGTAGCCAAATACGCACTACATACACACTTTAAAGTGCTGTATTTCAAAATTTTAAAAACAGTGTGCCAAAAAAAAATTTTTTTTCTGAAAACCACATTTGGCCATTATTCAGGTCCACAGCTTGCAACATTTGATTCTAAAGTTTAACGGGGATAAGATAAAGCAGCAAAGGAAACTGGGAGAGAAGGGTAGCAGAAGGGTAGAAAGAAAACTAGTAGAAGCTACGAAAGGAAAGCATTTTAAGAAGTTACACGACGGTTAAGAGTGTCAAATGCTGGGTGCCTGGGTGGCTCAGTGGGTTAAAGCCTCTGCCTTCGATTCAGGTCATGATCTTGGATCAAGGCCCGCATCCGGCTCTCTGCTCAGCAGGGAGATTGCATCCTCCTCTCTCTCTGCCTGCCTCTCTGCCTACTTGGGATCTCTGTGTCAAATAAATAAATAAAATCTTTAAAAAAAAAAAAAAAGAGTGTCAAATGCTATTTATTATAGCTACAATGAGGACAAAACAGTGTTCACTGTATACAGCTGTACAACTGTTGGTAAAACTTGCTTTCACCGAATTGAAGTCAGAACACAAAGTAAATTAAGTAAAATAATAAGTAGATCCTAACCAGTGATATAAAGTACAAATATTAAAAAGGGAAAAAAATACAGTTTCTATAATTGTCTACTTAAAAAGACCTAGGGGCACCTGGGTGGCTCAGCTGATGAAGCGTCTTGACTCTTGAGTTCAGCTCAGGTCATGATCTCAGAGTCATGTGATCAGGCCCTGCAGGCTCCGTGCAGGCTCTCTCTCTCCCTCTGCCCCTCTCTGCTCTCCCTTTCTCCAAAAAAGAATTCTTAAAAATAAATCTACAAAAATTGGGGCACCTGGGTGGCTCAGTTGGTTAAGCGACTGCCTTCAGCTCAGGTCATGATCCTGGAGACCTGGGATGGAGTCCCACATCGGGCTTCCTGCTCGGCGGGAAGCTTCTCCCTCTCTCATTCCCCCTGCTTGTGTTCCCTCTCTGGCTGTGTTTCTCTCTGTCAAATAAATAAAACCTTAAAAAAATAAATAAATAAATAAATCTACAAAAGTCTATTAAAACCAGTAAATGTGATTAGCAAGGTCACAGGATACAAGTTCAATATAAAGAGTCATTTATACTTCCATATACTTGCAATCAATAGGAAATTGAAATTTTTAAAAACACCAACACAATTAATTACACCTTAATAAAAGCAATGTTTCTTGTTTTTGTTTTAAGATTTTATTTATTTATTTGACAGAGAGAAACACAGCTAGAGAGGGAACACAAGCAGGGGGAGTGAGAGAGGGAGAAGCTGGCTTCCCGCCGAGCGGGGAGTCCAAGGCGAGGCTCGATCCCATGAGTCCAGGATCATGACCTGAGCCGAAGGCAGTTGCCCAACCAACTGAGTCACCCAGGCGCCCCATAAAAGCAATGTTTAAAAAAAAGGTCAGTCTAACACAAACACATGTTAAGTTTGGTACACTGAAGACAACAAAACACATGAAAAAACTAAACCCCAAAATGAAACTGAAATAACTGTTGCATTTGCAGATTAGAGAACTCGACTATTACTAAGATGTCAATTCTCTCCAAACTGATGTATAGACTCAAGGCAATCTTAATCAAAATTCCATCAGGCTTTTTTTAACAGACAAGCTGATTCTAAAATTTATACAGAAATTAAAAGAATCTGGGATGGCTGGGTGGCTCAGTCAGTTAAGTGGCTGCCTTCAGCTCAGGTTATGATCCCAGGGTCCTGGGATGGAGTCACACATCAGGGTAAGCAGGAGCCTGCTTCTCCCTCTGCCTGCTGCTCCCCCTGCTTGTGCGCACTCTCTTGTTCTCTCTCTGACAAATAAACAAATAAAATCTTAAAAAAAATCAAAAGAATCTAATACAACCAAAACCATTTTTCAAAAGAGGTACAAAGTGGGAGAACTCACACTACCTGATTTTAGGACAGTATAATATTTAAGAGTGTTGGGATGGCATGACAGACATATAAATCAGTTGGAATAGAGTCCAGAAACAGACGGACACATATAGAGTGTCAATCTGTTTTTTTTTTAAGATTTTATTTATTTATTTGACAGAGAGAGAGATCACAAGCAGGCAGAGAAGCAGGCAGAGAGAGAGGAGGAAGCAGGCTCCCTGCTGAGCAGAGAGCCCGATGGGGGCCTCGATCCCAGGACCCTGAGATCATGAGCTGAGCCGAAGGCAGAGGCTTAATCTACTGAGCCACCCAGGTGCTACCAATCTGTTTTTGATAAAGATGCCAAGGAAGCACTAGAGAAAAGAGAGTATTTTGGTGCAAATGGTGCTGGAATGACAAATGTTCATATGTAAAAAAATAAAGCCAGACCCTTACTTCACATATACAAAAACCAACTCAAAATGGATCATAGATAATAAATGTAAAGTCTAGAACTATAAAACTTCAGAAGCAGTGGTTCATAACTGGGTAGAATTTTGACACTCCCTTTTGCCTCAACCACAGGACATCAACAATGTTTGGAGACACGCTTCACGATTACAACATGGAGGATATTATTGATATCTAGTGGGAAAGGTCAAGAATGCTGTTAAATGCTACAACATACAGGACAGCTCCACAAAATAAGGAACTATCTAGCCCAAAATGTCAAAAGTGCCAAGGTTGAGAAACCCTGTTCTAGAAAAATAGATAGGATAAAATCTTTGTGACACAGGATTAGGAAAAAATTTCTCACAACACAAGAATATAAACCATTAAAAAAAATCTAAATCTACAACCAACTTCATCAAAATCAGTTTCTGCTCTTCAAAAGATACAAGATATACAGAATTCATTTTTTATGTGTTTTTTAAAGATTTTATTTATTTATTTGTCAGAGAGAGACAAGAGAGAGAAAGCACAGAAGGTGGAATGGCAGAGAGAGAAGCAGACACCCACTGAGCAGAAAGCCCAATGCGGGACTCAATCTCAGCACCCTGGGATCACGACCTGAGCTGAAGACAGACACTTAACCAACTGAGCCACCCAGGCATCCTGACATACAGAAGTCAAAGAAAAACTTGCAAAATACACATTTGATATAGGATTTGCATCTAGAATTTATAAAGAACTTCCAAACTCAACAGATGGAATAAATAAGCCATTAAAAATGGGGGAAAATTTTTAAAAGACCCTACATTAAAGAACAAACATAGGGGGCAAATAAGCAACAAAAAGATGTACAGAATTGTTAGTCATTAGGAAAAATGCATATTAAAACCACAAAGAGACACCATAATACACCTATATGTAAAATGGCTAAAAATTTTAAAACAAAACAACTGGCAAAACCAAGAGCTGGCAAGGATGTAAATCAACTAGAACTCTCATATATTATGGGAGAAGGCAAAATGGCACAGCCACTTTAGAAAACACTTTAGTACTTTCTCAAAACATTAAACAATTACTTTATCAGACAGCAATCTCATTCCTAAGTATTTACTAAGAGAATGAAACCATTTGTCTACCAAAAATCTCACCTGTATGGAATACTATTCAGCAATAAAAAATTAAAAAGAACAAACTAACAATTCATACAATATGGATAAATCTCAAAAGCATGTGCCAAGTGAAAGAAGCCAGATTCAAAAACCTATACACTTTAATTCTGAAAGGGCAAAACTATAGGGACAGAAATCAGATCAGTGGCTGCCAGGGACTAAGGATTGGGAGATGACTGACTACAGTGAGGCACAATGGAATTTTTCTGGGGTCATGACAATCTTGTATATCTTAAATGTAGTAGTGGTTACATGACTGTAACTCTCTGTCCAAGCTCATCAAACTGTATACCTAAGAGAGTGAGGATTGCTGTGTTTAATTTATCCATCAATGACGTTAACATAGCAGGAAATAGAGAAAATTCTTGAAAATTTTATTTAACAGCTCCAGGGGAAGAGGGGATGAGACATTTGTACTCAAGCTGCTGGAGGTGACATGGCCTAGACTGTGACCATGAGATAAGTAACCTAGTAGGGGCAGAAGTTTGGGATAAGTGGAGGAAAAGATCTCTGAAGGTCAGAGTTAAAGATCCAGGAGTTTTAGGCACTACATGGGTAATGTAAGCTGAAGTGAAAGAAACTGAGAACAGTGCAGGAAAAGCTACAGTTTTCAATGAATGAAGAGAGGTAACTCAGATAACATCAACAAAAATGAATGAACAGAATAACAAGAAGGAGAAAAGAGGGGAGGGAATCAGAAAGTGGCATAATGCTCCAACTACGCTGAGGAACCCGGGCATGAAGGCAGAAATAAAGAGCAGCAGGATCTATCCATGGCATGTATTTCATTTTATTTCATGGCATATATATCATAACACAGGGACAAAAGGGAAGACATCTATTTTTGGACCATGCTCTACCATAAATACGACCTCAGAGAATGTGAAATTATTTTGGGATATATCCCTATATTCATTTCCTAGGACTGCCATAACAAAGTTACACAAATTGCGGGGCTCAAACAAGAAATTTATTTTCCCACAGGCTAGAAGTCTGGAGGCTGGAAGTCTAGAATCAAGGTACGGGCAGGGCTGTGCTCCACCCAAAGCCTCTAGGGGAGGCTCCTTCTTACCTCTACCACCCTCAGGTAGCCCCAGGCATTTCTTGGCTTGTGGCAGTGTATCTCCAACTTCTGCCTGTCTTCACAATGCTGACTTTTTCCTGTGTCTCTTTACACATGCTGTTCTCTTATAAGGATATCTGTTATATTGGATTAAGGGCCTACCATACTTCAGTATGATCTCATCTAAGTTATATCTGAAATCACCCTATTTCCAAATAAAGATGCATTCTGAAGTAAAGGGATTAGGACTTCAACATGTTTTGGAGTACACAATTCCATCTACTACAATTCCCCTTTAATTTAATGGTCCCAGAGTACTGTGAACTTTCTGGTCAAAGTTTCTTTTAATCCCTTTTTTTCCCCTGATTATAGCAAATCTCCTTCCTCCATATCTTGCTTCAAACAAATAATCACTGCAATTCAGGGGAAACTGAAAGTACCAGAGAAATCTGATAAACAAGTTATTAATCAACCTCAAATATTTAACCTTTAAGAATAAGGTTGCATTTTTTCCTCTAACAAACATATGTAAGCTTCTTTCCTATGCGCTCACAAGTTTTCCATTTCTTCTAACTTTATGACTATACCCTAGTTCTTAAAGTGCGTTCCAAAGATCCCTGGCAATCACAGACATTCTTTCAGGAAATCTATGTGCAGCTCCCTTTTCTATGTATTTATGTAAGGCCAGATTTTTTTTCACATACTTCAATGTATCCCAACAGAATAAATGCACAAGCAGACATAAGAATCCAATTGTGGGGACGCCTGGGTGGCTCAGTTGGTTAAGCAACTGCCTTCGGCTCAGGTCATGATCCTGGAGACCCGGGATCGAGTCCCACATCTGGCTTCCTGCTCAGCGGGAAGCCTGCTTCTCCCTCTCTCACTCCCCCTGCTTGTGTTCCCTCTCTGGCTGTGTTTCTCTCTGTCAAATAAATAAAAAAAATCTTTAAAAAAAAAAAAAAAGAATCCAATTGTGATGGTCAACTTTATGTGTCAACTTGGGTGGGCCACAAGGTGCCCAGATACTTGGTTAAACATCATTCTGTATGACTGACTCTATGTCTAACATTTGATTAACATCTGACCCACAGACTGAGTAAAGCAGATTACCCTTTCCACTGTGGGCAAGCTTCATCCACTCCATTAAAGGCCTGAATAAGGGCACCTGGGTGGCTCAGTGGATTAAAGCCTCTGCCTTCAGCTCAGGTCATGATCTCAGGGTCCTGGGATCAAGGCCCACATCTGGCTCTCTGCTCGGCAGGGAGCCTACTTCCTCCTCTCCCTCTGCCTGCCTCTCTGCCTACTTGTGATCTCTCTCTCTGTTAAATAAATAAAATCTTAAAAAAAAAAATAAAGGCCTGAATGAACAAAAGGCTGAGCAAAACAGAATTCACTCTCTCTGCCTGATGGTCTTAAGGCTGGTATATAGGTCTTCTCCTGCCTTTAGACTTGGATTCAGAATAGAACTTACACCATCAGTTCTCCTGGTCCTCGGGCCTTTGGATTCAGACCTCGACTGTACTATCAGCTCTCCAGGTTGCAGATCTTAAAATTCTCAGCCATCACAGGGGCAAATTCCTTATTTTATGTGTGTGTGTATACACATGTATGTATGTATAGTCTCCCACTGGTTCTGTTTTTCTAGAGAATCCTGTCTAATACACCATCTTTTATTATGCCTGACATTAAAGAGATATGCAAAAATGTAAAACAATGGCACTCTTTCAACTAATTTTTTCGCCTTAGAAAATAGTTATTTTTCATTTTTAAAATGTTTTATGTGGGGTGCCTGGGTAGCTCAGTTGGTTAAGCGCCTGCTTTCAGCTCAGGTCATGATTCTGGAGAACCGGGATTCAAGCCCTACATTGGGCTTCCTGCTCGGCAGGAAGCCTGCTTCTCCCTCTCTCAGTTCCTCTGCTTGTGTTCCCTCTCTAGCTGTGTTTCTCTCTGTCAAGTAAATAAATAAAATCTTTTCTAAAAAATGTATTACGTATTATTTGAAAAATATGTTTAAATGTTTTAATTTCTAGTAAGCTAAATATCAATACAGATAATCCTCATGAACAAAAGATGTTTAAAATATTTCTGAGACAAAAAAGAAACTGAAATAGCTATGCAACATAATTAAAACTGTTAAAGATCTTTTTAAAAATGGAATATTAAAGTAAGTCCTCTTACTATACTTCACAGCTAAACCAGAACTTCTCATGCTGCTTATGAAGCAAAAAATAGTTTGCCAGTTACACAAGACACACCTGATCAGCTTTAGACCCCCACTGAGCTGTTTTTTCCACAGAGATCACAGTAGTATCAGAAATCTGCGCCCCACTATTGCCTTGATATAGTGGCGGTTGCCATACATGACAGGTCAATGGAACCACCTGAAAATCAAAAGCAGATTTAAGTAGAGTAGTAATAAAATCAGTTATTAAATAATAATAAACAAAATCTAAACTCTAGCTTATACTTCTCAGTTTCTAAAGCACTTTCAAATATATGATAACATTTTAACTCCACAACCACTGTCCAAATTACTACCTTAACTTAAAAATAAGGAATAGAGGGGCGCCTGGATGGCTCAGTTGGTTAAGTGACTGCCTTCGGCTCAGGTCATGATCCCGGAGTCCCAGGATCAAGCCCCACATCAGGCTCCCTGCTCAAGCCCCACATCGGGCTCCCTGCTCGGCGGGAAGCCTGCTTCTCCCTCTCTCATTCCCCCTGCTTGTGTTGCCCCTCTAGCTGTGTTTCTCTCTGTCAAATAAATAAATAAAATCTTAAAAAAAAAAAAAGTAAGGACTAGGAGGCCCTGGGTGACTCAGCTGGTTAAGAATCCAACCCTTCGGGGGGTGCTTGCGTGGCTCAGTTGGTTGAGCGACTGCCTTCGGCTCGGGTCATGATCCCGGAGACCCGGGATCAAGCCCCACATCGGGCTCACTGCTTGGCGGGAAGCCTGCTTCTCCCTCTCTCACTCCCCCTGCTTGTGTTCTCTGGCTGTGTTTCTGTCTGTAAAATAAATAAAATCTTTAAAAAAAAAAAAAAAAAAAAAAGAATCCAACCCTTCATTTCACCTCAGGTCATGACCTCGGGGTCGTAAGATCCAGTCCAGTGTCAGTCTCTGTGCTTAGCATGGAGTCTCCCCTTGAGAGTCTCTCTCCCTCTCCCTCTGCCCCTCCCCACTGCCCCAGTGCACACATGCTCACTCGCTCGCTCTCTCTCCAAAATAAACAAATAAATCTTTAAAAAATAAAAATAAAAAAATAAAATATAAAAATAAAAAAGTCTTAAGATTATCCAGTTAGAACTCAATATACTTTCCAATAAACCATGGCAGTTCCTTAGCCTCCTTTACCCCTAGAAATAAAAGAAGCAAGCAGAAACAAGCAAGTTACTTATTTTAAAATCTTACTATTTGGGGCGCCTGGGTGGCTCAGTCGATTAAGCAACTGCCTTCAGCTCAGGTCATGATCCCGGAGACCCCGGATGGAGTCCCACATCGGGCTCTCTACTGGGCAGGAAGCCTGCTTCTCCCTCTCTCACTACCCCTGCTTGTGTTCCCTCTCTAGCTGTGTTTCTCTCTGTCAAATAAGTAAAATCTTTAAAAAAAAAAAAAATTTTAAATCTTACTATTTGAGACACCTAAGAAATGAACCCTAATAATAGGGGCTAAAGTCAACTCATGGTGGGGACAGTGGGAACAAACATCAGGCTATTTTGTGAGATCAGGGGTTACAGCAGGGCTCCCTCAACTGTGAAAGGCAGCAATAAAATCTGTGACTACAGTTCAAGGCTGAAGCAATGCAATGGGAAAGATCCAAGGCAATCAACAAAAATGAGCTAGATCAAGTCACCCACTGGTTCAGGGCCTGGGTCCTGAGATTTTTTTTTCCAATATCCCCAGAAAATAAAAACTCAAAGCTTCACTACAAGACCTCTTTTTTAAAAAGCAGCCACAAGGGGCAAAGTAAAGACAACCACAGAAACACCAGGTGGTGAAGGGTATACTAAAAAGGAGGGCGGAACACTCCTGCTAAAAATGCAAACTATACTTTCAAAAAACTTTAAAATGAGTATCACAGATCCTCAAAGATATAAATACACAATGTCCATAAAAAAGGAAGAAGTTATAAAAGTAAGAGGCAGTTATAAGCCAAGAAAAGATGAATGCTAAGAAAATATTAATAACCACAAATGTGAAAGAGCCTCTGAAGAAAATCCAAGGTCATCAGGTTTTTTCCAGATTTAAAACAGTTACCATAGTAGAAAAACATTTTTACAGAGAGAACTTATAACCATGTGTTTTTGGTCACAGAAAGGCCAGCTTATTTAAAATCTATTCAATAACTGAAGAGACTTCTAAGATATCAATTCTTCCAAGAGGTTTTTCTCTAAAGGTAGAGAACCACAGCTCACATCCATCTTGCTTCAGTGGCAATGTTTAAGGGGCAAAGAATAAAAAATAAAGAAAACTGTTTTGCAAATGCATTTTGGCCATCTGAAATCCCTCAGTAGGTAACAATACAGCCAATGTTCTGGCACAGTTAGTCTTATTTGAGCCTTTCAGGAAAGAATGCCAACATAAATGCTTAAAATGGCTAGTCACTGCAGTTAAATAATGCTGGTTGTGGACCATGGGTTCTTGCCTTTGAAAAGAGCTGCTTCACAACAGCATATAAAAAGAGAGTTCGGGGTGCCTGGGTGGCTCAGTTGCTTGAGTGACTGCTTCGGCTAGGGTCATGATCCTGGAGTCCCTGAATTGAGTCCCGCATCGGGCAGGAAGCCTGCTTCTCCCTCTCTCACTCCCCCTGCTTGTGTTCCCTCTCTAGCTGTGTTTCTCTCTGTCAAATAAATAAATAAAATCTTTAAAAAGAGAGTTCAATTCATTAGGATATTTGTAGGAAACTAATGATACAATATTAAGAAACTAGCACTTTGAGAACTAACCCAATGCATAAGAAAACAAACATCCCTCACTCCTTTCAGTTTAAAGAAAACCTAATGATTAAAATGAAATATTAAAAGAAAAGTTATTAAAAAATCCATTCCCCAGAACTTCCTATTTTTATCACCTATAGGTTTAGACATCATCAGGAAACCTAATTAATACATTCCCATATGTTTGATTAACTACTGCCTCTGAATATAACCCATATACTTGAAGGATTCTTTTTTTTTTTTTTTAAAGATTTTACTTATTTACTTGACAGAGAGAAACACAGCCAGTGAGGGGAACACAAGCAGAGGGAGTGAGAGAGGGAGAAGTAGGCTTACCGCCGAGCAGGAAGCCTGATGTGGGGCTCGATCCTGGGTCTCCGGGATCATGACCTGAGCCGAAGGCAGTTGCTTAACCAACTGAGCCACCCAGGCGCCCCTTGAAGGATTCTTAAGATTAAATGTTTTTTGGTATAAATTAACAGTTTGAAAGAGCCCTTCCTTGAGTAGGTTTTTAATATTAAAGGTTAGTAGATTTCCAAATATATGCTGTCTATGAGATAAACACTTAAGATCTAAGGATACATACAGGCTGAAAGCAGAAGGATGGAAAAGGATATTCCCTGCAAATAGTAACCAAAAGTAGCACAGGAATAGCTATACCAAATTCAGAGGAAACAGAAAAACTGTTATGAAATGAAAGACACTATAAAACCACAGAAGGGTCAAATCACAGAGAATATATAACAATTATAAATATTTATGCACCCAACCTTAGAGTTCCCAAATCAATGAGGCAAATTTTTAAAGACTTAGAGGAGAAATATACAGCAATAGTATATTAAAAGATTTCAATACCTCACTTTCTTTTTTTTTTTTTTTAAGATTTTATTTATTTGACAGAGAGAAACACAGCCAGAGAGGGAATACAAGCAGGGGGAGTGAGAGAGGGAGAAGCAGGCTTCCCGCAGAGCAGGGAGCCCGATGTGGGACTCGATCCCGGGTCTCCGGGATCATGACCTGAGCCGAAGGCAGTGGCTTAACCAACTGAGCCACCCAGGCGCCCCAATATCTCATTTTCAATAATGGATAAAACCACTATACAGAAGAATAATAAGGAAATAGAGGAACTGAACAACACTACAGACAAACTGGACCTAACACATATATACAGAACACACCACCTAAAAGCAGCAAAATATATGTTTTTGACAAGTACACATGGAACATTCTTTAGGATAGAACATGTTAGGCCACAAAAGTCTTAAAAAACTTAAGAAGACTGAAGTACAGTATTTTCCAATCACAATGAAATGAAACTCGAAATCAATGGCACAGAAAAAACTGGAAATTTCCACAAATATATGGAAATTAAACACTACACTCTTTAAAAAAACCAATACCTCAAACAAGAAATCACAAGAGAAAATTTTTTTTAAATGACACAAATGAATATGAAGACACAAAATACCAGAAATTATGGGATGCAGCAAAAGCAGTGCTAAAGGGAAATTTACCACTGTAAAGGCATACATTTAAAAAAAAAAAAGAAAAAAAAAGGCAAGAGACAGTCCAAGATGGCAGAGGAGTAGGAGACCTTAGTTTCATCTGGTCCCAGGAATTTATCTAGAGAGCTATCATATCATTCTGAATACTGCACACTCAACCGGAGATCTAAAAAATAGCTGCAATTCTACAAATAGAAAAGCATACACTTTCTACAAGACAGAATGACCAGATGGGAAAACTCACCTCAAAAAAGAGAACACCCTCTCTTTTTCTCAGCTTTTTTCTTCTCCATCATTTGGTCTTCTGTATCTCTAATTCTCTTTTCGCCCTCATTTATCCTAGCAGTTAGAGCCTTCATTTTTTTATTGCATCTCATTAATAGCCTTTTTTATTTTTACCTGGTTAGATTTTAGTTCTTTAGTTTTTCCAGAAAAGGATTCTGTGTCTTCTATGCTTTTTTCAAGCCCAGTTAGTATCTTTATAATTATTATTCTGGACTCCAGTTCTGACATCTTACTTATATCTGTACTGATTAGGTCCCTGGCAATAAGTACTGCCTCTTGTTCTCTTCTCTCTCTCTCTTTCTCTCTCTCTCTTAAATCAATCTGGAAAAAAAAAAAAAAAAACTCTATTGTGGGTAAAATGCTATCAAATATCATCGCATGCTACAGAGAAATCATTCACGAAACCAACAGTCAATGTCCAAACCTCACTGTTGTCTTATTTTAAGAAACTGCCACAGCCACACCAGCCTTGCAAGACTCTCTACCAGCAAAGATTACAACTTGTTAGAAGTTCAGATGACGATTAGCATTTTTTAGCAATAAGGTATTTAATTAAGGTGTATACACTGTTATTTTAGACATAATGCTATTATACACATTAACAGACTACATTATAATATAAACATAACTTTCATGTGCACTCAGCAAACAAAAAATTCCTTTCACTTGCTTTATTGCAACATTCACTTTATTGTAACAGTCTGGACCCAAATCTGCAATATCTCCAAGGTATGCTTGTACAGTCTGCTCAATTTTCTGCTCAAATTTTCTGGGGATCTAAACATGAAGCCTGTTAAGAAAATAACAAAAACAAGGGGCGCCTGGGTGGCTCAGTTGTTGAGCGGCTGCCTTCGGCTCAGGTCATGATCCCAGAGTCCTGGGTTCGAGCCCCACATCAGGCTTCCTGCTCCTCAGGAAAGCCTGCTTCTCCCTCTCTCACTCCCCTTGCCTGTCGCTCAACCAACTCTCTGGCTGTGTCTCACTCTGTCAAATAAATAAATAAAAT